>JAXGGA010002108.1:0-130941 GCA_038373865.1 Uloborus plumipes | reverse complement strand
TAAGTTGTATTTCATAGTGCACAGAATATCGAGTTCTCCCAAAGAACATGAATCGGAATTGATAACAATTTTAATAAGTCAGTGGATAGACAAGCAAGAAATGTCTATCCAGGGAACCGACGAAATTATGCAAACATAAAAATAAAATAAACAGGTAACAATCAAAAGATTATTTTTATTACTTTTTTAAGCATTCACTAAAAAAAGTTGTGTAAGGTTACCATTGTTGATGGGTGTATAGATTCTTCAGGAGTAATCTGTTCCAATTTAAAAAAAAATACTGTCTACAAAAAATCACAATTCTAACACATTGTGTCTTGTATACAAAATTGTTTTTGCAATTGAAATAAACTAGCTGTCGTGGACGTCACGAAACTTTCTTCTATATCTATCCGGTTACAAAATAAAATACGTACTCGCCCGAATAATAGGAGACAGCTCCAATTTCCCAATTATCGTAATAACCCTGCAAATGCAGAATCAATGAGCGAAATTGGAAATCATTGCAAAAGCCTTCTTTAGATTAATCGCAAACATTTTATTTGTTAGTAAAAATAAATTGGTAGCAGTTAAAAATTTCAAATCATTGAAAGTTTAAAGATGTTTTGATAATTAAATAGCGTGAAAGCGATTTTTTAATGAATTAATTTTTCGCATTGTTGACTAAGCGCAAAAATCACCCCACCCTCCCTCTGGAGCGATTGGCGCCAAAATTTAATCAATGCTTGCTTCCATATTGGGTTAGTGTTATTCCAAATTTCATTCAAATCGCAGCAATATTTCCCGAAATACAGCAGGTGCAGTGACAAAATAAGCACTTTTGATTGCACGAATCCCCTTTAAGCGATTGACACAAAAATTGAATCAGTTCTTGTACTCTTTAACGTCTACTTGAGTACCAATTTTTGGTCGATTTCGTTCTTTACTTCTCGATATATAGCAGTTACATTAAATAAGAAGAACGCTCGATTGCTCCATCCCCCTTTGAGATATTGACACACAAATTGAATCAGCACCTGTCCTCAATAGGGGCTACCTAGGGACCAATTTTCGTTTGATTCCGCCGGTTACTTCCTGAGATATAGCAATCACCTACGCACAGAACACTTTCGATTGCTCCACCTTCGAGATATTGACACACAAATTGAATCAGCATCTGTACTCGGTAGAGTCTACCTATGGACCAATTTTCGTTCCGCCGGTTACTTCCTGAGATATAGCAATCACCCACGCGCAGAACACGTGCGATTTCTCCACCCCCTTGGAGGAATTCGCTAAAAAAAGTCAGGTGCACCAGTTCACATGGTGGTACATATGTGCAAAATTTTTTTTTCGATTTCATGCAGTAGTTTTTGCTCTAACGCGGCCACAAAAACTGGTCACACACATACAGACTCACACACACACAGACAGACATTTTCCAAAAATGATCGAAATGGACTCAGCGCACCTCAAAACGTGCAAATCCGTCAAAATTCGACATTCGAAAATTTTCACGAATCTAATACTTTCTTCTATATATTAGATATACTTGTAGAAGAAAGTAAAAAGCAGTTAAAATGACTACTACTTATGCAATCCAATGTTAAATACACACTTTGAACTTGTTGCTTTGGATGCAAAATTTATTCATATTTTATGTACATTGTTATCATGCTATTTTATTACTTTTATCCTAAATTTCAATTGCGAAAAATATTTTTTTCTATTTCTCTCTAGATTTCAACGGTAGTTCTAAGATTTACTTCATTTATTAATTTTGAAAATTATGTGACCAATAGGGGAGACTGGGTACGGTTGTGACAATTTTCATTTGCTCCCCCATAGATCCCTTAGCGATGCCTGTGAGCTGGTTTAAAGTTGTTTTTATGTTAAAGTGTTTATTTGCCTGCTTATAAACACTAAAATTTTCTCCCTAAGTACAATAGTTAACTCACAGGACCGAATTAAACAAAAAATGAAAAAATGTCACAACCGACCCCACCCCAGGGGCGGTTGTGACGGTGCTTGGGGTCGATTGTGACAAGTTCAAAAATACAGCAAAACAGTCTAGATCACTTTTAATTTCGAGTTATATTAAACGTAATTCAACATAACCTTCATCTGGGAAAGTTTAACATTTAACAATGTGTCTCGTTCAATTGAAGTAGCCTTATACCAAGTTTTACAAAAATATCAGGTTTTTGGAATTTCGTAACGTCTGTTTTGGCAACATTATGCACATCATGTGGGTCATAACGTTACCATCGAAACTCCGATGGTAACGGAGTTTCGATGGTAACGGTCATAACCGTGTCGGTTCATAACAATTCTCAAGTATCAAAGAAAGATTCCACATTTATTTGTTTTATTGAAGCTTGTTACTCTTGAAAGGCTAGTTGCATGAGCTACACGAACAGACGTGAAACATTTCTATTCATAAATGAACGGAACCATTTCTCAGTAGGCATTTTACTCTCATATCTGCTTTCAGCGTATGTAAGCTCAAAAGCACTTTATTATGAGCAATATAACCTATGCACACGTTGTTTTCATTGTGACAGCGCCGGCCGGCTCCATCACGTTTACGAATGAATGTTTCGTAGCAAAGACTTACGATTAACGTTGCATTTCCAAAGCTGTCCGAAAGAAAAAAAAGTTTCACTTCTTTATAAGCTTCTTTATATTTCATTAGGTCACACTGCCCTATTTCTGTCTTCTCCAAGCGTATTATGGGCATCAAAAATGATAAAAACATATTTTACTCGTGTCACAACCGTCCCCACGCAATTTGTCACAACCGACCCCAACCCACTACTTTTGGAAACAGCAATCGCCATGGCAATACGAAATAGCCTACATAAAAAGTAATCACTGCTATTTCACTATTAAGGTTCACTACTAATGGCGAGAAAACTTTCATTTCTCTATCTGTACCCATTCAACAGGAATTACTAAAAGACATCGAACAAAAAAACTTACTTTTGACTGTTAAAAAGTAACCAACCCCTCTGCTAGCGTTAATGTCGCTCGATGACTACCGCAATGCTTTGACACACATTCAGACAAACATGCTGATACTCTCTCTCTTTGCTTCAACCAGGTATTAATTATGGTTTAGCTAATATGACGACTGTCACAACCGCCCCGCGTCACAACCGTCCCCAGTCTCCCCTATAGTGACGTAAGTAACCATCCAGCCAAGAGTATAACGTAACTTACTTTTGACTACCTAAACTATTTTGCTGTTGTATACACTGCAAAAAAATAACTGTTATTTTTACAGTATAATTCTGGCAGCCGAGGTTCCAATTCAAAACTGTAAATAGCACAGTAATAAACTATAAAACTAACAATTTTACAGTTTTTTACTGTAAAGTTGGAAATTTCACAGTTTATTGCCGTGAAATTTAGCTATGCTGTAAAAATAACAATATAATACTGGCAACAGAGGTTCCAGTTTAAAACTGCTAAGTGAACGGTAATAAACTGTTGAATTAGCAATTTTACCGTTCATTACTGCAAAATTAGCAATTTTACAGTTTACTATTGTGAAAGTAGGAATTTTAGTTTTTTACTCAAAAAAAAGCAATTTTTATAGTTTATTGCTATAAATTTAGCTGCATTATAATGTAAAAACAACATTCATTTTTTACAGTGTACACCTTGAGCTCACAGCAACTAAGTTAACAAAAGCGCCTTTGAACAGCTTTAACTCATACTCAGTTTAGAAAATTTGAAACTTAACTTTTGATGAACATTTTGAATTGTTCATCCTGGGGGAGCGAATTAAATCTCGCTTTTTTTGGCCAGCTTGGAGATAAAACTTATCGCCAAGCATTCTGGTAACCCCCGGTTTAAAATATAAAAGACGCCCTGCATCCACGGTCAGTTAGATTTATATTTATAATTTGACTTAGACGTTGAATTTGTGAGCTTGGCTTACTTAATTTTGAAGGGAGTCGCTGGCCCTAATTCCAGCTTTGAATGAAACTTATGGGAAAATTCGATTCTATGTTGTTTTCCAATAAATGTTTATTTTTTCTAAGTTGTCTTTTATGAAGTCAAATTTCCAAAATACCAAGAAGAAAATTTTGCCAACACCTAAATAACCGAAAATAATTTGCTAAAACTAACACCCTCAACACATGCATCGAAATTCATTATTAATTACAAATCATCGATTTAACGGGGAAGAAAAGTGAATTACATATCTTTCTCGATCTTTTGCGGTAATTCATTTCCGTTCTCTGATTGGAATTCATTTGCGTATTTTCCTTTTCCGAATCCTCTTTCCTCTATTTCTAGTAATTGGAACACAGTGCTGAGGATTCTTTGATGGCAGGAATACGTTCATTACGTCTTTTCCGTTTTACCTGCCGACTCAGGAATATGTAGTTGGACATTTCGCGTGTAAGATGCTTGTTGGCATAGCCTGGAGCTTCGTAACCCATTAATAGGCTTTTTGATGTGGTAATAGAGTTACGACAAAATACCTCTAAAACCATTAGTTTGGTGTATTTTAGTACCACGTTACTAGAGCATTTTAAATATTGTATATGTTTCACGCTGCAAAAAATATCGGAATGTTTCGTTCGCTTCATAACTGTTTTACCTTCCTACATTCGTGTAGTACCTACATTATACCTACCTACCTGTACCTACATTCGTGTTTATCAGTTGGATTTGTATTTTTCCAGTTAAAAATGTATTAGCGGGCAAAATTTCTCAAAGTTTCAGCTTTAATAAATACGCATATATAACGGTTTTTCTGTTAAAAGAATTTTTACTGTATAATGTTCGACAGTGAAAAGACTGTATACTGTATACAGTCGTTTCCAAAATATGAAGCCAGTTACGTATTATGATTCTTTGTAGTACAGATGAAAAGTGATTCGAAACATATTTACGTTCAATTCAGACAAACTCTTTTCTAATAACTAACCCAAATAGCATCAACTCATCGGATTTTGCTCGGCCGATCATCGAACTCCTCGTAAACTGATCCCGTAACGCACGATGACATCGTTCCAAACAGTATTCGATCACGGTTTTCGATGAGCTACTTTTCATCGGAAAGCCATATCCTTCCGGTCAACTTTCCCGATGAAAATCAGCCGAGCATCCAAAATTGATCCTAAATTCATCGGCACGGGACTGCACGGGACTCGTAAATTGCTCCAAATATCATCGTATTTCGAGCAAAACTCATCGGATTTTGCTGCTAGAATTCTGCTTGGCCGATGAGACATATTGGAGCAATTCCCGATGAGAACTCATCGAATCCGATCATCGGCCGATGAGAATTTCATCGGGTTTCGATAAATGTCCTATTAGATTATGCAGCTAGGGAAATGATAGTAAAATATTTTATTTTTAAAAATAAATCTTGTTCGTAAAACTAGTTACATTTCCCAGTTTTGTTATTTCTTTCATTTTTACGAACTCCTCGTACAAAAAATCGCAATCTCGCTCGAAAACAGACGTATAATGAAAGGAAAAAATGCAGACACCGTACGAATATTTAAAATGTAGGTTAACATCACAAACAGCTGGCGGCATAATCGCAAGGAATCTCATAAGAATGGAAACAATAAAAAAGTCATTTTGCCAAAAAAGTGTAGTAGCAGAAGGTCTCTAATTAATGTCTAAACCAGACGTGGAGTAAAAACTACGTTTAAATGCAAAGTTTTTCATTTTATACTTAATTTTTAAAGCTAAGAATAATTTACGTAATAAAACAAGACATTTTAGCTTTCGTTTTTACCGATGATTTTTTTATATGCTTTGCTCTTTTGTTTGAAAAACTAAAAGGTACACTCAGGATTTATAGTTATTATATCCGCTCATTAACGACAAAGTATATGTATTATGAATCTTGTTTTCTAATTATCTTAAAACATTATCATATTGCCGTTTTACCTATCAAAGAAAAAAAAGGTTTTAGTTATTGTTTAAAAAGGTTTTATTGTTAAGTGTTAATTTGTATCCATATTATTTTTGAGATATATTTCTTTTCATACTGTTAGGAATATTTACTTTTACAATTAAAACTAACTATTGGGATTGGAAAAAGTACATAGCCGCATTTAAATAACGCAGAACTAGTACAGTTTTTGTGAACATATTATAAGTTTAAAGTCTTATTCTTCTGATAGCACAAATTGTAAATTATAATTATGAGAATAATAAAGCAGTTTGTCAATGGTTGAAGTATTACACAAATTTAGGATTTTTAATTAATTATTCTTTTTACATTTGTTGACATGAGCATTGGGAGGCATTTAGTCCTAACGAAATCAAATGGATGAAACAGTAAACCAGGCTACAACATATACTTTAGGTTGTCATTAAAAAATGCTTTTTCCCCCTGCATTCAGTAGCGCCTAAAATATATAGAGTTCTGAAATTTAGCCGAAACCGGATTTTCTTGTGGCATTTTATTTTAAAGTTGTAGGTTAATACAAATTTACAATTTAAACATTAATAATAAAACGTTGACCCTTGTACGTCATCTCATGATGAAACTAAAGGCGAATTGCGATAAAATCGTTTTCAAGTAGTTAACTAGATTTATATTTTTATTTTAAAAGAACAATAAAATTTAGTAACACCTTACGAAAAAAAAATGCTGTGAATAAATTGAAGGGTTTGGAGGATGAAGGGGCTATGTTACAATTAAAACTAGCTGTCGTGGCCGTCACGAAACTTTCTTCTATATCTATCTTATGAATTCCGGTTACAAAATAAAATACGTACTCGCCCAAGTAATTGGAGACAGCTACAATTTCCCAATTATCGTAATAGCCCTGCAAATGCAGAATCAATGAGCGAAATTGGAAATCATTGCAAAAGCCTTGTTTAGATTAATTGCAAACATTTTATTTGTTAGTAAAAAGAAATTGGCAACAGTTAAAAATTTCAAATCATTGAAAGTTTTCAGCTGTTTTGATAATTAAATAGCGTGAAAGCGATTTTTTAATGAATTAATTTTTCGCATTGTTGACTAAGCGCAAAAATCACCCCACCCTCCCCCTGGGGCGATTGGCGCCAAAATTTAATCGATGCTTGCTTCCATATTGGGTTAGTGTTATTCCAAATTTCATTCAAATCGCAGCAATATTTCCCGAGATACAGTAGGTGCAATGACAAAATAAGCACTTTTGATTGCTCCACCCCCATTTGAGATATTGACACACAAATTGAATCAGCACCTGTACTCAATAGGGTCTACCTATGGACCAATTTTCGTTTGATTTCGCCGGTTACTTCCTGAGATATAGCAGTCACCCTCGTGCAGAACACGTGCGATTGCTCCACCCCCCTTCGAGATATTGACAAACAAATTGAATCAGCGATTGTACTTAATAGGGTCTACCTATGGACCAATTTTCGTTTGATTCCGCCTGTTACTTCCTGAGATATAGCAATCACCCCCGCGCAGAACACGTGCGATTGCTCCACCCCCTTCGAGATATTGACACGCAAATTGAATCAGCACCTGTACTCTATAGGGTCTATCTATGGACCAATTTTCGTTTGATTCCGCTTGTTACTTCCTGAGATATAGCAATCACCCCCGCGCAGAACACGTGCGATTGCTCCACCCCCCTTCGAGATATTGACACGCAAATTAAATCAGCACCTGTACTCGGTAGGGTCTACCTATGGACCAATTTTCGTTTGATTCCGCCGGTTACTTCCTGAGATATAGCAATCACCCACGCGCAGAACACGTGCGATTGCTCCACCCCCCTTGGAGGAATTCGCTAAACAAAGTCAGGTGCACCAGTTCACATGGTGGTGCATATGTGAAAAAATTTTTGTTCGATTTCATGCAGTAGTTTTTGCTCTAGCGCGGCCACAAAAACTGGTCACACACATACAGACTCACACACAGACAGACACACACACACACAGACACACACACACACACACACAGACAGACATTTTCCAAAAATGGTCGAAATGGACTCAGCGCACCTCAAAACGTGCAAATCCGTCAAAATTCGACATTCGAAAATTTTTACGAAACCAATACTTTCTTCTATATCTATATCTATAAAAATGAGTGTATGTATATATATATATACTTGTTCTCTATACAAATCCACAGTTTGCGTCAGATTTTCATCAAACTTGACACAAAGGTTCCTTGATGCCCTAGAATTCTCACAGGCGGGGTCTTGAAATTTTAAAAAATCTAAAAAGCTCAAATTTAAATTTTTTGTCAAAAAATGACCCTTTTATAGGAATCTAGCCTATTTATATTGTAATCGAGATAGGCCTTTTAGCATTCAAATTGATGAAATTGAAGATTTTTAAATATTAGTATTTTCCAACAATGATTACGATTAAAGTAATGAATTTTCAATTTAAGGCTCACCTATTTCCTTTTAGCATTGAAATAAGTAAAAAACAATCATAATTCATGTGGACTTTATAAAAAGAACCACGGATTTGAATTTCAAATTTGCAATGCGACGACAGTTGCGTCTGTAATGGAGATAAGCCTTCAGAACGAGAAACATATTTATTTCTGAGTTATAATAATTTTTACTTTGTAGGTGGGAACAGTTAATAGAGAAAAGTTAATATTTTAAATTTGGCTGGTGAAATTGATGCAATTTTTTCACTTCCATGTGCATATACTTCATGCCAGTGGACGCGGCAAAGCACAGACAACATTTATCTTTAATTTTCACCTTTTGATAAGACTATTTTTCTGTAAACGTTTAACTTTCTGTAATATTTTAGTTTTTTTCAAAGTTTGTACCTAAGAGACTGATTGATGCAAATTATTTTATACCCATATGAATAGAACTCTTTCAAACTTATTTTCCCTGAATGCTATGTTGTATTAATAAGCACCCGGGCAACGCCGGGTATTAAGCTAGTAATAGATATAGAAGAAAGTAAAAATGAACACTCTGGACAATGGTAAACAATGGATACAGGTACGTAAATAAAACTTGTTACATCAAAAAATAGCTGTCATTAGATCCATTTAATAAGCACATTAACGACAAAACCAGAAAACAAAAAAGGTGCAACAACAAAACTTTGGACTTTAATTACTTGAAATTTCTGTTTTGTCACATAACCCCTTTATCTCCCAAGCTATTTAATTCTTCTTGTGTATCAATATAACCATCAGTATTTATTATTATGCATTTCTAAAGTCAGTCCAAAATATCTAAAAAAATCAAGTTTATTTTTACTAATATCTCTATAATAATAAAGCTGAAGGTGGATCTGTCTGTCTGTAACCCGCGTAGCGCCAAAACCGTTCGATCGATTTTTTTAAAATTTGGCATAAAATTCGTTCGACGCATGGGTGTGCGTCTCGAAGCGTTTTTTCGAAAATTCTATTTCGTTCTTTTTTCTATTTTAATTTTTAGCACATTTTTCATACAAATTCAAAGAACTATTTCATACCATTTTCAAGTCTTATATCATTCGAAAGCGTAAAATTTTCTGCTAAAAATGATATCAATTATAAGTTTCTACGAGCATTAGAAGAGCTGTAATAATTGTTTTTAGAATCCCGGAAATTTAAGACTTACCTAGAGCAAAGCAAGCCAAACGATTCTAAAATGGTTAAGCTCAGAAATAAAATTTGAAAATAAAGACAAAATGAATTATTTTATCACAACCGGAAATGAACTTTTCACGTTGTTACAATGGTGACGTTTTAATACCTTTTTTGTTTCGTTCTTTTTCCCTTAATAATTTTAAAAAATGTATTTGTTTTTGTAGCAATCCAAACTCCTAGCCTTATTAAAATGAGTTATTTAACTGTTGGAAAAAATCGTCTGTATTTATTTTCTCAGTTTTTAAGGAATTGGAACTCGGCAAATGATAAAAATATCGTATAAATTGCGATATTGCAACGTTCTTTCTAAAGTGTGTCATTTCGGAAAATGTATTATTTTGTTTTTGAAGTTAGGAAAGAAAACTTTCTTCTTCTTTTAAACTTTGGTAAGATTTCTGTTGGTTTCTGTGAGCAACAAAATTGTTCTTATTTTCTCTTTTGGCTTATTTTTGTGCACCTCCCCCGGGGGTTGCATTCGAATGTCCACAAGGGGGTGTTTTACCCCTTTTATGGGTTAAATCAGTGTTAATTTCAATGCAGACAAAAGTGATATGAATTGGCGCGACCACTTGGCGATATATCGCCAAACTTTTGGTCGCCAAGTGTTTGATGCCAATTTGGCAACAAACCGCCAAGTTGGAGACAAATTTGGCGAACTTTTTTTTATTTGGGTTCAATTTGGCACTATTGGCGATATTTTGCGAAAAATCCACTGAATGATGTTAAAATCGGCGATATTTAGGAGATTAATCATTGTAAAACATTTTTTCGTGATAAACTAGGGATGTAAATGTTTGAATTGTTATCTTGATCACTCCAAGCACTATTTTAGCACTTAAGGCATCTACTAAGACATTTACACGTAAAAGGAAGTAGTGTGGGACCTATACCTGATTTTTATATCATACTTTGAAGGAATTATAGTTGAATTATAACTAAAATAGAGCATTTTTCTGCAATACCAATTATTTTACAAATGAACTTTTAATTTTATATTACGGGCAAAGCCGTGCGGGTACCGCTAGTGTATAATACAGACGCATGTTTAAATAAATATACTTTTTACACGCTTTCACAAAGATTTCTGAAGTAGGCAAAGCTTTCATTTGAGTTTTAATGTTCAAAATGCATGCTCTTAATTATCCTATTTTAGCTGCGAGTAAGTTCAGAATTGTTCTGAAAAGTGTCAAGAAACTTATTCAGCAAACAATGTAAGTATCAAAATCTTCTGAAGTACTTCGTTAGATTTTTCAAGACATCTTTTGAAAGTCGAGTTTATCTTACATTCACAAATTGGTTACGTAATCTAAAGTTTAAATTTTCATTTGCATTTTTGGTCCGTCTGAAATATTTAAGATACATCTTATGATAATGCGTTACATCATGTGCTCAGTGTCTTCTTAATTATTTTCTAATACACTAATTGTCCAAATTTATTGTTCTAAAACTTCGTTAAACGATCAGCAGACACGTAGATTTGGAAAATTTACTTATTCATGTTAATTTTATAGTTATTGAGTTGAAGTTTGTGTACTTTATTTGCAATAACGCAATATATTTCTCTAATATTTGATATCCTTGCTACTATATAAGGGTGAATATCAGGAAAAGTGCTAATTTGAGTCACAAATAAATTTCTCAAGCACTTCCAAATAAAAACCAAAAATGTTTCTTTTCCCATACAGTAAACTGCGTCGGACATACAATCCATGACAAAATTTTCAGGTTTTACTTTAATTTGTGACAACAGAACTCTTTTTATTACCTCAATGTCATGTCGGCAGCGCGTCACACATTCGAATCGCAAAGTTCAAAAAAATCCTGTGGATTATAAAACATCGCAGCAGAAACAAATACAAAAGAAAATAACGTGTTTTATGTTCATCTATGACGTTTAACTCTTGAGTTTTAGATAAAATGAATTTAGATCGATAAAAAAAGGCAATTTCTGCTTGTCACAAGTTTTCATAACATGACGAGTGAACCAACTTCCGGAATGATAAATTCTAGACAAAACATTTTTTGGCGCCAAAAAATACGCTGGGAGAAGCTCTAATATGTGATGTTTTAGTTCCGATGGAAAATTTTCACTTCGGCTGCATTAAATTATAGCTATGATTTTTTTCAATCTTGACTTATCTGTTTCTACCAAATGAAGTGTCATGTCGGCAGCGGAATTTAAGACACAAAATAAAGTAATTTTTCAATTTATTTTTGCATAATGGAAAAGAAACCTATTGTCATGGACATAATAAGGTATTTTTATTTTCGAATCTTCAATTACGAATGTTCAGCTATCATATTGCGGGAGATTTGTCATGTCGGCAGCGGTCATGTCGGCAGCGCCGAAGTAGAAGGTATTTGTTACGAAACTAATGCGTGCGTTACCGATGTTTTTTCGCAATTTTTTCTTCGTGTTATGAGTTTGTTGAGTTTTAAAGTACAAAGGTAGATTCAAGTGCATCGTGTTTCCTGCTAAATTTTCCCATTTTAGCAGTTTATTCATTGTTTTTTAAATGCTTCAAAAACATTAATTTTTCCGCAGAGTTTGAGTTTTCAAACAAAATTATCGCCTTTTTTCACCCTCTTTTCGTTTACATCAATATTCCGACCTTCGTTTCTAACTACCGCACCCAAAAATATAATTTTTGTTTTAAAATGGAAAACTTAAGAACAGTTTAGTGAAAATCTCCCTACCCCGCTAAACTCTGACTGTCTTGATTTAATTTCGTTTTTAAATATTGTGTTAAGAATTTCATTTTATCTTTATTTTTAACTATTCACCTATTTATCTGTTTGAAAAAAACTTTGTCGCACTTATTTAGACTTTAACTAACTTTTAATTAGTCTCTAATTTTATTTATAAAACTAAAAAGCGTTCAGGCTGTGAAAATATTATTATATTCTAAGTAATAATTATTTTGTTTTTAAACATAAAAGGTAGTGAAAGTGTTTACTTTTGTGCACTAAGTGTAAAATCTGTAATATTTATCAGTTCGGTAGCATTCTCATCATGTCGGTAACGCTCAAAGACAACCCCCCTAAAAGAGGGGTAAATGTTGACTTTGACCATGCCCCGAATTTTTAAAAAATATTGTTACTAATGTGTATTTGAAATACCCAAATAATTTAATTTTCTGAGTATCTTTAAAAATTGAAAATTTCCCTGGTCAAATTGGCACTTTTCCTGATATTCACCCATAAACAATTTCTCTAAATATAACATCTTTTTCTGAATTTTTATCATGGTAAAATCAGGGAACGTTTAATGTCATAATAAAGTTTGTTTTACGGATAGGAATATATTTTTTTATTTTATCACCACGTACTTCCGTAAGGAATATGATTATGGTGATTTAATGTTAGTTTAAGTTTGCTACAGTCAGCAGGAACTAGGGGCGAAATGATGCTTATTTAATTTATACTTAGAGGGGATGTCTTGTTTTTCAATGAAATATTTTTAAAGACATTCTTCAAATGTGCTAGCAAATTGTTTCATTCATTGAAATAAACGAAAGTAAAGCCTGTCGTACTTCTTTTGCGCCGTAAACCAGTGTTATACCATCAGGAGGTAGTTTTGTAGCCGGTACATAATCGTTCAGCTAATGAAATCACATTGTTACGAGTATCATTTGCTTTTTCAGGAAAAGCTTAGATTAGATCTTAAAATTTTCGATAAATGTAAGATACATTCGAATATTTATTTCGCATAAATGCATTTTAGAGAGATAGAGAGAGAGACGAGACGAGAAAAGCTTGTCTTTTATCGGATGTTTCTACATCCATATACGCTCACATTTTGTGTTTTGACAAAAGCATTCCTTGTAACGCCGACACACGTGTTTGCGTACCCTTGAGCACTCGTGTTTTTTAAAAATGGTATTAAGTGATGTTATTTTAATGCACAAATGTATTTTTTTAATCAATAATTTGCATAAACATCATATATTTTTCTTTGGAAAATTGCAAAGGAACTCCTACGTAAACAGTAAGTTTTGAAGCAGTAACTCGTACTTATTTGATTTTAGTTAGTAATGCTCCAACTTAGATCCTTACTGCAACTCCAATGCTCTGAGTAAGAAAGAGAGAGCACGAAGGAAATATCTACTTAGAAACTAAAATATCCTTTCGTATAAGAAGTTACCTGTGGGAAAAGAATTTCTGAATATGGTCCAAAGTATCTTACATAGAGTAGCGAAAATGGAAACGGATACAAAATGAGATATAGATGGAGTTGAAAGTTTTAGTGCAAAAGAGATTTCATGTAAATTTTTCTCTTTTAGTATTCGAAAGAAGATATACTCTTTGGAAATGTGACCAAACTGCAAAATATATGATTGAGGAGTAGGATTATCTGTCCAATAAAATCAGATTTCCTCACACAGCACTTAGACTTATTATTTTTTAGGACAACAAATACCAAAGGAATAGATATTATTTTTTAAATGTTTCTATAGGGAAGGGAAAAGATCGTCATGACTGTCGTATGCTAGCTAAGTAGAAAAATTGAAAAAAAGAAAAAATAATAATAAAAGAAGGAAGAAAAATTAATAATGGCCAAAATGTAAATAAAAATACAAACAACAAAAAATACAATTCAAAAATTTTCATACATTCGTGCACGCGTGCCAATGTTTCATTTAAGAAACTATTTACTGGGTGGAACATAAGTAAGTCATATATAAGGTTATCAACCGAAAGTTGGTCTATGCTCCTAAGGTAGCCCAAGCCTCAAAACATAAAACTACGAGTAATATTTTTTCTCCGGTGGCACTGCATGTATCTGCTGTGCATGTGGCTGAATTTGAAGGGGTTGTCTTCATCTGATTCGTTGGAAGCTATGATTGCAATTCAGAAGCGGTTTGTGTCTAATTTCCACCCTAGATTATGCAGGGTGACAAGAAATAACTTGGAAGAAGTTTCAATCCAAATATCTGTAAATACCAGTAAATTTTTAATGATATTGTGATAGGAAATCGATCCTAGAAACCTACTAAATAGGTGTAAGTAAGTTAGTTGGGATAATTATTATAGTTCACACACGATCTACCATACGTGAATTACATAAGCAAGAAATGAAAATACGTGAAATTGTTCGACGATTGGCTAAACAGACGGTTTCCTACACAATAAAAAGGTTAAAAAAATCGAACACGATGGTGACAGGTTAGAAAAAAGTAGAAAATGCGCAGTTAACGCATCAAGAGACCGGAAAGTGATCAAAAAATGTGTTTAACGAAATCCTATGATTTCAATGAGAAAAGTTACTGGGGGGGTGAAGATCAGTAGAGAAGCCATTCGTTTGATGGTAAGAGTTGAGGTTGATCTTCTCCCTTACGAAATGAAAGAGGCTCAAAAGCTAACAGCCAAAAACGAACGCACAAGACTTTAAAACAGAAGATAACTGTTGAAGCGGGCCGCAGATGATCGATGCAAACATTGGTTATCACAGATGAGAAACTGTTCTCGATTGAGCAAGCTCATAATGATAGAATTTGGTCAGCAGAAGCACCTGAAGCTTCTTGGTTTGTTGGCGGCGTCAACGACCCTTATCTGCAATGGTTTAGGGTGGGATATGGGCTAGTGGGAAAAAAACACTTGTTTTTGTTAATCAAGGGATAAAAATTAATCAGCTGACGTACCAAAAACTCATTTTGGAAGATATTGTCTTACCTTGGTCACAAAAGTTCTTTGAAAACCAAAGATAAACCTTCCAACAGGATTTTGCACCTGCATACAGAGCTAAAACACTCAAGATTGATGCAAGACACATTTTTCGAACTTCATTGGAGCTCAAGAATGACCCTCGTATTCCTCAGATTAGAGCCCAATAAATTATTCTGTTTAGTCTATCTTGGAGATAAGGTAAAAATCCTTATGGAAGGAAAAGGATAAAATATCAATAAATGAGTTGCGTCCCGTAGCTGAAAATTTTGTGACACGTCTAAAGCTCTGTGTCAATGCTAAAGGTAGCTACTTTAAAAAAACGTTCAAATTTATTAGATAAAATAATGTATTCATACTTATTTTGAAGTTTGGGTGCAATATTTTCATTAGTATTAAAGTTATAATGTACGATGTGTGTCCAAGTTATTTCTTGTCACCCTGTATATTCATGTACACGTGCTGAAATTATTGACGCTAAAATCTGATAAGTTTAAGAGATCAATAATTTTACTTCGTGCAAAGGCTCATCATATACATATTCCAAGGTTGCTATCCTAACGAAAAAATTAAAGCAGAGGTTCTTAAACTTTTTAGGTCCGTGGACCCCTTGCCGAGTTTTCCTGTTTCTCGTGGACCCTCGTTTCCAAGGGTCGTTCCAAAACTTGTCAGGCACTGAAATAATAGAACTGAAGCATTCTTAAACCGCGAATCAGATGGTTAAGTTCCATTATAGATGTTCCAAAATAACCAAATGTAATAAATTTGTCTTTCTGGAGACAGAAATATTGATACCGTTTCTAAACTCTATCGTAAGTTCTTCATTAGTGATTATTCCAATTAACTCTTCCTGCAAAATATCGATTTTTCAAAGTCAGCAAATATATTGATATTTCTTCATACAACTGTGTAAATAATGGACAGTGTTAAGCTGTTAAGTATTATTACGAATTTTGTTTATTGCATTTGTTATAAATTGTTGCAATTGATGCAGGCTATTGCTCAGATTTTTTGCTAATGATCCTGGCTCGTGGACGTCGTGAACCCCAATTTGTATCTCGTGGACCCCAATTTTTTTTTTTTTCGTTTATATGGACCCCTTGCAAACTATGGGAGACACGTGGGGCTCCTATGGACCACTTTGGGAACATTAATTTGGGAACCCCTGAACTAAACTAACGCCATAAAGTAACTTTTTTTTTTTTTTTTACGTTATGACAGCAAAAATCCGAAAAAATGTCCATTGTATTTTATTTAACTAATTCTCATATAATTAATAACTTCTATTTGAAATCGTACTACTCTTCTAGAAGTAAAGAAACAATTTGTCGAGCAAACAATGCATTTTATTAAATTGAATAATTTAGGTTGTAAGAGTTATAAGCTTAGAAATACAGTCGAGAAATGAACGCACAAAGGCAGGCCAGTAATTTCGGGGTTCCTGATTTTGGGAAATCAATGTATTTACATGTAAGTAGGCGTGTTTTTTTGCCATTTCTTGGTAAATTAACATTGTATACACCCTTTGCCCCCTCCCCCGAAAAATACGAAATGACAGTCATGCAGGGACCTTCACAATTTTTATTCTACCCGTAGTCTTATCCGATAAACTTCAAACAATAGGACGGGAATTGGTAATAGTTTTTCTTAGCAGCAATTTGTTTTAGGCGTGCCTGAGTAAGCAAGGTTCGACTGCAGTAGAAAATATAGAATAATATATTAAATTAAATTTTCTTGATTAAAACGCCGAAATATTAAAAAACAACAAACTAGTTAATGACTTCCATTATAGTCTTACATAGTGGTTAATCGGTGCTGAAAATACATCGCTCAATAAACATATACATCATGCAGATAGGCATCAAAAAGTTCAAATTTACATAACTCATGCAACTTAATATTAAAAAAACAACAAACTTGTTAATGGCTTGTATTCTAGTCTTTCATAGTTGTTAATCGGTACTGAAAATACATCGATCAATAACTATATACATCATGCAGATAGGCATCAAAAAGTTCGAATTTCTACCATTTTGCTGACGCCGATAATATTTCCGCAGAGGTACTGAATTTATAGGTTATTCGCTTCGGCTATCTGGCATCTTAAGCATATTGGCAACGGTTTATATTAAATCCTGATTATCTGATGCTCTTCGGTTTCCGCAGACAAATCATTGGGTCGCAAGGGAGTAATATTAACGTCCCTTCGCAGTCCGAAGCGTATTTACTGTCGTCACAATGCCTTTAATTTAAACAGGATTAAAATGTTGTCAAATAGTTCAAACCTGTCCCGATCTATGATGATTTAAGATAGATTTGCTCGGTTCTTGATATATGCGATACGCATCAGATAAACAGATCGGTATTTTAGGAAAGTATTTGCTAATATCATGGGAACATAATATATGCCAGGCTTATGGGATATATTTCGGGTTTGCGGAATTGGCAAGAGTTGAACGTTACACATTTTGTGCATAGCCGAGTATGGCGCATGGTAAAGAATAACAAGATGTGGTAAAGGTGCGAATAAAAAAGGGTATAAACAGTTTATAAATATTATTTTATACTGTAGTGTAGATGAAGTATAAATACTTTATCAAAAAAGTACACTCATGTCTAGAATGCAAGTGGCGTAAGTCATCATAGTATAGTTTGGAGTAATTGAAGCGTTTAAAAATGGGCTCGAAATGCAATACCATCATTTAACCCTCTATGCCCAAAAAGGACTAATAGGTCCCGTTTATATTAATTCAGTGTTATGAATCCTAAATAGCTGTAAAGATGCTGTAACTTTTGAGTTCTACTCCTTGCACTTCGCTGAAAGACAGATGGTACCTGGATCAGAAACAGTTTTCTTGGGGGCCCTAAGGCGTAGGGGACCTTAGACCTCCAAAAATTTCAAATGTTTATGCTCGGTAAAAATGTTTTTTGATACATTTGCAACTCAGAAAACCAAAAAAATGTATAACAATTCATCGTTAAACTAATTTTGGACATAAAGGGTTAGCCCCTTCTCGGTTGTGCCCGTACGCCTTAGGGCATGACTTTTGAGTCTTAACTGATTTAAACATTACGCCGTGCAAGTAATCTAATTTCCATTTCTTTTTCAGTTTTGCCCATTTCTTTTTTTTAAGTACTAAATTATTCGATATGGCGATAGTTGCCCATTAGATAATAGTTTTCTATCAATTGTGTTCTCCGTTCTGATTCGCCCAAAAGCGAAAGTGAATGTAAAATGAACAAAAATGAAAATAAAAAATGTATATTATTTGGACTGACTTCTGAAAAAAATAGAGGAAACTAAAATGCTTAGTGTTGTTTAGAAATATAGTGTAAGAAAATACAAAAAAAAAAAAAAAAATGCTGGAATGTTTTTTCTAGTTAAAGCAGAATTCCAGGTACCTAGGTGTCAGGACTGCAAAATGTATTAATGTCCTACATGAATATTAAAGTTTCTGGCTTATATGGAGCATGATTGATTAAATCATGCATCCTCGAATTGAGAGTTTTGGTTTAAATTCCGACAATTCCATAAATGTTATTAATCTTTATACCTTTTCTTCTATAACTGAATCTTGTTGTATCCGCTTTAATTTTTGATTAGTTGCTGCTATTAACATTCACGTAAGCTTATCATTATAACTATTGTTTATATCCATGAATATTTTACTATCATAAATTACTGACGTAAGATGCAATCAATATCATATTTGTGACAGCATTCAAAAATGTCTTGTTTTTTAATTATTCAGCTGAAGCGAAAGTATTATAAATGTTATTTGTTTTTCGTATAATTAACTGCAATCGTTACGGTTTTCTAGATGCATTTTCATTCAATCTCTTTTTTTTTCTCTTAAATACTTTGATTGTATTTAAGAATTTATATTAAGAATGGCATTATTAATTTGTAAAAACAGTAAGCGCTCGTGATTACTCTGAAAGTAACGAGACGCATAATAAATGGATAAAGCATACAATATCAGACAAAAGGAAGAAAGACAAAGAGCACGTTTTATGTATTTTTAACTCTTGAATAGTGTTTAGCTATTAAACAAAATTTTAAATATTTAAACATATATGTGCATATGCGAGACAAAGAAATTCTCAAAACTGTCACAAACACTGTAAAATTTAAAATGGTTACACAGCAGTTATAAATAAATAACGTAATAGCTAACATCTTGTTCAATGTACTTCTTTGCGTAGATGATAGTTAATTTAATTTTGAGTGAGGAACGAAACTTTAATTAAGAGTGGAGTATTATTTAGGAAGGAGAGAAATACACGAAACTTTAATGTCGAGTTTCCTAGACTTTTTTTTTGTGTCTCATTGTTTTGGCTTTTTAGGGACTCTCGTTTTATTACGACCAAAAGTTAAAAACTGAAACTCAGTTTTGAGCAAAATAATGAAATATGCAAGAAAAATTGTTATTTTTGTTTCCTTTGTTTCTGTACATTCTTTAGTGATAAAGGGCGATGTAGGCGTATAAAAAGAAAATGATAAATTTGGTCACGTGGTTTTGATAGCTTTTAAAGCAATTCATGTCACACTTTCAAAAACAAAATGTTTTATATCACGAAAAGGCATCTCTGTGTATATTTATGTTTAGAGAAAAGCTAAACTGCTCGGCAAAACTTAAAGGGGGGATCGGAAACATCTAAATAAGCAGGAATACATAAGGACGTATGATAGCAAACGCAATACTAACGGGTGCGCACCAGGTTGCTAATTATTATACAAAACCGATTTATTTAGGATTTTAGTTTTTTAATAAAAGCAATCCAGCCCAGAAAATTGATGAACCTTAAGTAATTTAATGGAAGTAGAG
This sequence comes from Uloborus plumipes, assembly GCA_038373865.1. Taxonomy (NCBI): domain Eukaryota; kingdom Metazoa; phylum Arthropoda; class Arachnida; order Araneae; family Uloboridae; genus Uloborus; species Uloborus plumipes. The sequence continues at coordinate 110,874 of JAXGGA010002108.1, read as the reverse complement.
CCTCATAAAATTTTCCTGCATATTTACCTTAATCATTACAATTTAATAATTTTTTAGGTATGAACTTTTGTTTGAAATGAAAGACCTTACAGACACCTGATTTAAGAGTGAGCTGAATAATGACACAATGACACAAAGGTAAAAATGTAGCTGACATGGAATTAACTGACAAACTACCAGATTTTGGCATAATACAAATCAGTCGTAAGACAACGAGTAAACAAATTCGAGCTAAAAACTCGTTCAATCGATTCAAATTCAATTCTTAGAGCAGAGGTTCCCAAGTCTAGGCCTTCACGGAGTCCTTCTTAAAAAATACTGAATTTACGGCAAAAAAAAAATGCCTTGAATTGATATATTTAACTCTTTGTTTCTTTTTTTCTAACATGCTTTTACGGTTTCTTTTTTTTTTCTTTAAATTTATTTACTCATTGCTCTGCATACTTTTTAACAATTTTGTCTAGTTTTCATTCATAAACATTATTATTTTGAGTTATAGAATAACAATCTATTCAGAACTCAATTAAGTATTAAATATCCGTTCAAATCGAGGGTTTTATGGAGTTGGCTGCGTGTACGTAAACAAGATTTTTTTTATTCCCCAAAACGGGTTTTCGCTTTGAATAAAAATACTGTTAATCGTCCTTTAATTTCAACTATTTCACGCTTCATTAGGGTAGCATCAGGAACTACACTTAGGGAAATTCTGTCCTAGAAGACATTTAATTTCTTTAACAGCATCTCTTTCAAATTCAATTAACAAACAGGAAAAAAAAAGGTTCGTGATCTCACTTATAAACTAAATCATCTTTCTGGTCTGGAAAAGCAACTGCATACCGCAGTTAGGAACAATAATAATTTTAAAATATAGTTTAAAAAATCTAAAAATACGCTTTTAGAGTTAATCAAAATATTTCATGATACCCTGATATCCATCTGTGGTTCAAAACTATTGAATATCCGCAATATTTACATGCACTTATAATACATCAACATGTAATACAGCTTATCCTTTAGTATCAATATCTTTCATCCAGAGTTACATACACAAACAACTGAAAAACTTATAATACATCAACATGTAATAGTTTAGCCTTTAGTATTATTAATAATATTATTAAATATATTACTTTTATATTTGTAAAGAACGTGAATTTTGTCTTTTATTCAGAGTTATATACATACATGCAAACAAACAAACGAACAAACAACCCACATATGAAACTAATAAAAGGCGAATTAAAAACCAATTATTGTATTCCAATACTTTTGAGTTAATACGTGGTAGTAACTCTTTACAATTGTTTCTAACGTTGAAATAATTTCAGTGAATATACAGGCTTTATCGCATTTATGTTCAAAATGACACCAAAGGTAATAGGGTCAGATGAAAAATAACAAACAAAATGTAAATAAGACTTGCGGCAATCTATCTCTTTTTTTTTTCTTTTCTTAAAAATATGGTAAACAATCTATTAAGAGAGAGGCTCGTAAATCAACAAGTTCCACTTCTCATTACTCATGCCCTTTTTTTTTGCCTCGCTCGCAGTCTCTCTATATCTTCCTAGTAATTTATTTGATTATTTGCCTTAGTGAAATATTTACTTTGGTAGATAAACTCAAATTTTTCCCTTGACATATTAGCAGATAATGCTAGACAATTCGATACATAAACAGTCTTTCAGTGGTGAAAATGAAAAATCCAAGTAACATATTTTCTGTAGTTAATTAGAAATTCAAGTTGGATGACTTGTTTGGCTTTACTTTTACACAGCTTGGAGAAAAGACTCCTATTTCAAAAATTAAGCCCTTATTTGTGTAGCTTTGCTTTAGAAAATCTATTAAAATCTGTTTTTGAGAATGTTTAACTTTTAAAGTAAATTATATTCAAGTAAACTATATTCCACCAAGGTTTATTTATTTTGTATTTATTGTTATGTGCCATTGAAATAAAACAAACGTCTCTCTGAAAACAACAGCAGTGGCATGTTTGTTTTCTTATAATTTAGCTTTACTAATTAAATTTGTGAGTTTAATCTGAGTACTACATCTTTCTATAATGTGTTCATTTAGTGTCTGTATTATTTTTTTAACTATGTTTATTGAAGGAGAAGAAAAAAACAATAAATATTATTTTAGGTAGTCATCTGCATATTTAATTTCTATGTGACATTTATTATTTAAATAATATGCGTACTACACATTCATTTGAGTAATTATTGATGTAGCATTAACTAGAAAAGTTTTATCTTTTTTAAAATTTAATTAGAAAGAAAAAACAAATTTCCATTAATCTCTTGAGTAGATAACAAATACAAATGATGCACCACCCACTCAGTCTATACACATATACTCAGGGTGTTAAGGAGCACTGATAATTAAAAACTAAAGTTTTTTATAGAACCAAATTAGTTGTCCAAAAGGTGTATATATCTAAATAAAATGTAGAAAATTGCAAATAAGAAATGGCAAAGATCATTTTTACACCCTAAAACAACAAGATTCTTTTCCACACATGACTGCCCACACACTAGCTTAGCAACGAAAGTACCAACAAACACAAGTCAAACTTTGTGCAAACTTTGACACCAATAATGGCCTAAGTAATATTTAAATAACCCCTACAGTCAATATTAACCCATTTATGCCCACGTTTTTTTAAACAATTTTTTTTTTCAGTTTTTATCTGCTTAAAACTCTTACTTGGAATGGTTTACATACATTTTAGGTGGAAAATAGATCACCGTTGCCATATTTATTAAGTTATTTAACGTCCTGTTTATGGGATATTTTGCAGATATGTGAGCAAAATACGACCTTACTTGACTTTACTTTTGCAAAGTAACATCACAGAAGGCATCTGTGATTAATTTTAAGCAAATCATTTCAAAATAGTTTAATTTTATGAAAAATAAGTTCGCAAAAAAAAAAAAAAAACTTTCTGTGGCTACCCATGCTGGATCGTTGCTTGACTGATTAGTCTGAAAATAGCTGCCGCTAAGTAAAGTCTGATGTCCAACTAGTGGTTCTACAGAAATTACCAGTTAAAAATAAAACATGATACCTAAAAAATGTATATTTATTTACAAATCAAGCACGCAGTCACACGGATGAGACAGTAGTCCATAATTTTTCACCAAATACGAAAGTCAGATATAAATCTAGCTAACCTGCCGGAAAAGAATTTTTTTATGTCATGAGAAAGAGCGTCCAAGTTCTTTAAAAAAGTCATTTTTCATTTTTCTCAGCTTCCTATTATCACTCAGAGGATTGGAAAAATCTTTGAAAAATGAAAGTATTGATTAAGTTCTCATTTTTCCCCATCTGAATTGCTTTATGATGTATGATATTTGGTACCTTTCCATGGAAAGAGCAAATATATAACTTTTACATCTCCAATTCTGAACATACTTTTTAAATAAGAGCAAATTGCACTTAATGTTAGACGTATCAAATGCGTTTAAAAGTACAACATTGTCATAATAACTTATTACACCATCATAGAACGAAACATAACTTAAATGGATAGTAGAATGAAGTACTTTGAAAATATATAAATACATAAATAAATGATAAAAATTATACATGAATAAAATATACATTAATTAATTCTTTTGTTAAAAGTGCTTAGAACATATGAGAAAACAGTTAATATAAGCTAAGAAACTAGATTAATTTTATACGTGTTTATAATTTACTTTTCCAAAATAAACAGTAATTGTCTTATTATAGACGAAGAAAGCAGACTAAAATATAAACACTTATTAACAGCTTAATAATAAATGTTTCATACAGAGTAATTAGGAGAGAATCATTTACTGAATGCGTAATAAATTTCAGTAACAAAATATACCATGCAAATGCCACCATGCGAATGCATCTGTTATTGAATTTTCAACAGGAAAACTAATGTTGATTTATCCTTTTAAGAAAACAATTAATATTATTGCAAATAACACAGACGACTGTAAGTAGGTTCAAAAGTAAACTAAAAGCAGTTTCTGGTTTATGTTTTTATTGCAGATATTGTTTCATACACGTTTTCGACCTTAGTTTGCTTTGAAGTCTAGAACTGCAAGCCTCGGGCTCGTCTCCCTCTTTCTGTTGTCTGTAATAGTTCAATTTTAATTATACTTCTCTTAGTAGTCTCAGTCTTGATTAACTTCACGAAATGGAAGCTTTTGTGGTTCAATTTTATACTCTTAATAGGTATAACAACAACTATGTATTTTATTTATTCACAAAGGCTTAACACATTTGTCAATAACTATAAAATGTCATATGAAGTGTTTGTTGGTTTTTTTGCGAGTGAAAACATTTATTTGAAATAGTAAGTTTAGGCATGGCTTCCTTTACATTGTTACTATTATTTTAGTTATGTCTCTTGACGTGCTTCAAAGGACTCAAAACATCCCCTTCCCATCTAGACAGTGCAAGTAGTTTTTAGACAGTTTAAATATTATACTAGTTTTCATTAGTCTAGTATTAGTGTTTTATACTAGTTTAGACAGTTTAATTATTATACTAGTTTATGAAAAATTACTTAATTGAAGGGCTTGGAGGATGAAGGGGCAAAGTTACATTTTAAAAAAGGAACACTCTGTACTATGGTAGGCAATGTATGCAGATAAGTAAATGAAACTTTGTACATCAAACAGTAGATGTCCATAGACAGATTTCATACTCACACTAATGACAGAACCAGAAAATAAAAAATCTGGTATGGACCCCACACTACTTCCTTTTACGTGTAAATTTCTTAGTAGTTGCCTTAAGTATTAAAAAAAGTGCTTGGAGTGAGCAAGGTAACAATTCAAATATTTACTCCCCTAATCTGCCACGAAATAATGCAAAAAATATTTTACAATGGTTAATTTTCTAAATATTGCTGATTTTAATATCATTCAGTGAATTTTTTGCAAAATATCGCCAATAGCGCCAAGTTGAACCCAAATTCAAAAAATATTTTTTCGCCAAATTTGTCACCAACTTGGCAATGTGTAGCCAAGTTGGCGTCAAACACTTGGCGACCAAAAGCTTAGCGACATATCTCCAAGTGGTCGCGCCAATTCATATCACTTGAGTCTGCATTGAAATTAACACTGATTTACCCCCAAAAAGGGGTAAAACACCCCTTGGGAACATTCGAATGCAACCACAAGGAGAGGTGCATAACTAGACCATCCCCAGAGCCTACATACCAAGCTAGAAGCTTCTACGGCATATAGTTTTTGAGTTATACGACACACATACATACGCACATACGTACATACAGACGTCACGAGAAAACTCGTCGTAATTAACTCGGGGGTGGTTGAAAAGGATTTTTCGGCTGCTTATATGTTGGTAGGTACATATGCACGTGCTGACAGGTCGAAAAAACTGCTGAACATTTATTTGGGGGTGAGCAAAATCAAAATTTAGACTTAAATTTGAGTGATTTTTTTTTCGCGATCACAGTTCTTCCTTTACTACGTAAAAGGAAGTAAAAACCTGCAACAATTACAGCAATAAAACTTAGAACTTAAATTACTCGCAATTTCTGTTTTGTCACTCAACCCCTTCATCTCCCACACCCTTCAATTATATTACGGGGAAATATGTGAAATTCGTTTTCAATAATGTGAAACAAATAAAATCCAATAATGCATCATTTTGGCACGCGAAATTACAACGTTTGTGTAGTACGTAAGAAAAAAAAAACATAGAAATAAACAATGCAAAGAAGCTGAGAAATATGTTTTTAACCCATTAATGCCTAGCGTCTCTTTTTAGGGACGGTCCAAAAAAGGGTTTGAAATTCCACAAAATGAACATTTCAACCAAATAATAGTGCTCAATTAGTACTTTGGTATTGTTTCAATTCGATATTAACAGATTGCAGCACATAACCATTGTAAAGTGTGTTCTGTAGCAGTTTTAACATGACCTTTGTCAAAAATGACATCGTCCACAATCTCAAGAAAGTTTTCAAAGTTATTCCTCGCTTCCCAGTTTATGTTAATTGCTGATTTTATTTCTTTTTATAAAAGGTATATTTAAATATTATATCGCAGGCAGAAAAAAAATTTCAGTAAAAAAAGTATATACCCTCTGGGGTCTATCGTAACTTTTAAGGGGCAATTCTTCCTTCCTTAATAAAAAAAAATATTTTTTACATAATATTTTTTAATTATTTTTTCTGTCCATTAAACACTGTTTGTAACCATAATACAAAATATATTTGGAAAAAAAAATGTCAGGCATTAATGGGTTAAACAACTGATTCATTTAGAAGTGTCATGCAAAACTCAAGAGCTTTTTGGAAAAAAGTTTTAAGTGGTCCTAAAACTGCATTATCTACACTAAGAAATAGATGTTGTTTTACAGTATAATGCAGATCATTTTATAGTAATTTTAATGTAATAAACTAACATTTCAAATTTTACAGTATTAAGCTGTAAAATTGCTATTTTTTCACAGTAATAAACTGTAAAATAGCTAGTTTTACAGTTTATTACTGCACTATTACTCTTCTAAATTGGACCCTATGCTGTCAGTATTATACTGTAAAAACAACAGCTTTTTTGTTTGAAGTGTAGTGACCGAAGTCTATAAGTGATGTGAATTGTAAACCCTGTTATGGCAAAAATAATTTATCAGCAATAAATGATGGACTTCGTTATATTACTCCATGTGACTCAGAGTTGCAAACTGTCATTTTAATTCATTCGATTGAAATTCAGTTGGTTATACGGTCCACTATGTACCTTAGTTATATTAAACAGTATTAAAAATAGTTAACAGACATATATGTCACTTACTTGGAACTGATGATAGCTAATACACCATGAACAAAAAATAACTTCGTGGTATTTTTAAACAAAATAAAAAACTTGAAATAAACCGTGAACTCGGTATTGCCATCTAGAAGGGCTGAGGCAGAAGTGCATTCAGTTCTGTTATTCCATAAACAGAGCAGGTGGCGTATTACATGTAGTACTGCTTTAGCTCTGGCATAGACGATAACTTACTGCTTAATGAACACTTCATCAGTAATTCTTAAACCTCTGTATTGACCCTTCAATGCACGGTGTGCCTGATCTGGCACAAACAAAAAAAGCCCTCATATATTCCTCTGATACTTAAATACAGTTAAACTGAGCTTTGTGCACCTATTGGAACATTGCTATAACAGTTTAGTGTAATTTTTATGCACTAGTTAGTTGCACTAGACTAGGTATTACAGTTTTTGCTTTTGAAAAATAGAGTGTCTGCATTACCGTAAAAAGGTTGCTTAATCATTATTTCCTCTGTTCTAAATATGTTTAAATATATATGCTGTACTTAGTGGCAAAAATTTGTTTATTCCACTAATGGTACAAAACACATTGTAGATTATTACACTTATCAGTATAAGCACATACTATGTGCTTTGTGGCATATGTACAACAAACAATTAAGCAATCATTTTTGGTGCAATTTTTTTTTCTTCATTTTTCCTGAACTCAGGGCTATTTAAAGGTAACATATAATTTTTTTCATGAAAGTATAAAAAATCGTGCAGTGAAGGGTTAACGTTTTGGTTCGTTAAATAGAGTTTGTTCTAATACTTATTTAAGAAAAGAGTTGTAATCTCTTGTCTGAAAAAATAAATACGATTCTTCATATTAACTCTAATTTCTCTACTTTTTAAAATTCTTAACAAGAAGTTCTGACAAGAACTAAACGAGCCTACTTTCTCGTACATCGACATCGGAATTCTAGCAACTGATCATTATTCTCTTGATTATATGAGACTGAAAATTATGTCAAACGTACCTTTTTAGCACTTAAAGCTGATTTCTAAAAGCAAAATATACCCCTCTCATCAGATGAAATAGACACGTAAAAAGTAAATAAACTAATAAATAAAGTTTTGTCGCACCTTTTCAAGAATTTAACTGTTATAGTTCTTCCGTAGAAAAATTCCTCAATCGTTTTCAAAAAAATAAATAAATAAATAAATAAATAAATAAATAAAAATAAAAGTGTAAAGAACATCAAAACACATTTTATCAAAGAAAGAATAAAAAAGAAAAAAACTCGCTCATTAACAAAATGTCTCGAATTTCATTTTTAATCCGTTGCCAGTTGTTAAATATAAATAAAGAATAAAATGCTCTCGTGAATAAAAAATTTTTGTTGCAAAAAAATCGTCTGCCAAATAATAATAATAATAATAATAATAATAATAAATAAAATGAAACAAATGAAAAAATAAACAAAAAATCGTCTGCACAGTCAGTCTTTTTTTTTTTTTTTTTTTGAGCCTGCATTTCCTCCATGTTTGCGGAGTCGGAGTCGGAATTAGAGTCATCACAGAAGATTATTCGGAAAAGTACTTTACAAACATTATTTATAAAAACCATTTTCTTATAAAGTTAGTTTGAAGGAAATCGCCTTTGAGTTCAGGATCAACATTCAACTTAAATTTCCCCGTAGGCTCTAATGTTAAGTTTTTTCTGAACGGTTTAACATTGAACAACAAATAGTTCAAATCAAACAGCGAAATATGAGAATGAGCCTCTCCGCGATCTTTCGAACAAAAAAAAGTTTATTCCATTCGGATGGTTCACTCAGAAATTATTAAGTGGGGAAAGGTTGCTTGAACGGTTCAATGTTGAACGTAAAAATGTTCAAATTGAAAATTTAAATACGGTAATGAAGTACCCTTGCTGAGATCCTTCGAACAAAAAAAAAAAAAGTTTATTTAAATCGGCCTGTTCACTCAAAAGTTATTAGGGGTGACAGCTTGCTTCATAGGTTCAATGTTGAACGAAAAATTGTTCAAATTGGAAATGTAAATACGAGAATAAAGTATCCTTAAAAAGATCTTTCGAACAAAAAAAAGTTTATTCAAATCGGACTGTTCACTAAAAAGTTAGTATCGCGGGACAGGTTGTTTGAACGATTCAAAGTTGAACCAAAAATTGTTCAAATCGAAAAATCAAATATGGGAATGAGCTGTACTCGGCGAGATCTTTCCAATTAAAAAAAAAATTGTTCGAATCGGAATGTTCATTCAAAAGTTATTGGGGGGTGGGGTGGGGGACAGACCGACCGACCGACAGATATACAGACCGACACACAAAATCCCCATCTCAATACCCTACTTTCTACTTTTTAATTTTTCAATATTTATTTTATTTTTTTATTTCTTTTTGACTTTTTTTTGGACTTGGCGATGTTTTTTAGATGCATTAAGCCACTTTTAATGCTTTTTTCGTTTCTTTTATTTTTAACGGGAAAGTAGGCTAAAAACTGCATGGACTTTTTAAAACAGGAAAACATAAAAGTGTGTCTGCAGAAATATTTTGTTATTAATATACTGACGAATTTGGTTTATGTTTCTCTTTTAAATTACAATGTACATCTACTGTAAACGTAATCCGACATAAATCAAAAGAAAAAAAAGTCCTTAAAAGTTGTGAGATTGAGAATCAAATATTCAACACTTCATTAGGAGCTCTGGAAGCGGGGCGTTTAGAAGTGGATGTATAAAAGAGACGTTAACGACTACCATAAATCATTGTAACATTCTTATGTCTTATGTTCCGTTTATTATTCGTTTGAAAAATTCTTTTGACGTGTGAGTGGTATTATATTAGAATGTCAGTGTCGTTACATTATATTTTATCGGAGAAGTACTATGTAATACTTTAAAATGGAGTTAATATGAGTGTGTTTAGAATAACAGATTTAACTTTTTGTGGACTCTCATTTCTGAAGACAGTCGTTGAAAAGGGATAAAAATAACAACAAAAAAAAGTTTATTTGAACTTTGATATCTTGATTTTGAATAATGTTTTTCGCAATAACAAATTCCGAAAGATGTTTGTGTGTGTTGGTCACAATGCAAGATGCGTGCGCCACCATGGTGGCAAAGGAGTAGGGGTTGGTGGACGTCCCGGGTGATGAAACACTGGACACTAACCAGAAAAAAGGGACTCACAACGTCTGAGATCCAAAACGAAAACAAATAGAAATGTCTCATTGCTCAATATGTTTTATAGCTTAGTTATTTTAGGATTACAGCACATTTTTAATGCAAAAATGAGTCCATGAGCATTAGGCACTTTGACTCTTTGTATTAGGCAGTGGTAGCCCGGTCTATAAGGCGTCGGACTCGTGACCGGAGGGTCCCGGGCTCGATCCCAGCCAATCAAAGATCCACCGACTTCATTAATAGTGGCTGGGGGACGCTAAAAATGTCGTGGTCACAAAGTCCTCCAAGTGAAACGATACCTCTGGAGGTGCTGGGCCTAGGGTTTGCTTGGCCCTTGGTTCGGTTCAAAAAAGAGCAGATCGCTCTTCAGGGCCCTATCCTGGTTAAAACATGAGCTGTTGTATTTATGGGGGACCCTGGAGTGAGTGAAATGACTCTCTGTATTCTTCAATACAAACTAAAGCATTTGCCTGCATATTTACCTAAGTTTTCCGTTGAATGCCATTAACAATCACGTTAAATACGTTGTGGTCATAAAGCTGTATAAGTTCCCATTCTAAATCAATCAGAGCTGACTTCAGATGTCTATCAAACTGGTATTCTGCCTACAGTGGTGGGTAAAGAGCCTCAAAGTGTAATGAGATGAAACCTTGTAAAATTTTACCAAGCAATATAGCGCCGGAAGGTTTATGCCTGTTTTTACTTCCTTTTACGTAGTAAAGGAAATATTGTGATCGCGAAATAAAATTCACTAACATTTGTGTCTGAATTTTGACTTTGCTCACCCTCGAATGAATGTTGGGTAGTTTTTTCGATTTGTCAGTAGGTGCATATGTACCTACCAACATATAACAGTCAAAAAATCCTTTTTAACCACCCCCGAGTTACTTACGATGAGTTTTCTCGTAACGTCTGTATGTACGTATGTATGTGCGTATGTATGTTATGTATGCCGCATAACTCAAAAACTATATGCCGCAGAAGCTTCTAGTTTACATTACAGGCTGTGAGGAGGGTCTAGTTGTGCACCTTCCCTTGTGGTTGCATTCGAATGTTCCCAAGCGGGTGTTTTACCTCTTTTTTGGGGTAAATCAGTGTTAATTTCAATGCATACAAATGATATGAATTGGCGCGACCACTTGGCTATATATCGCTAAGCTTTTGGTCGCAAAGTGTTTGACGCCAACTTGGCGACAAATTTGGCGGATATTTTTTTTTTTTTTTTTTGAATTTGGGTTCAATTTGGCGCTGTTGGCGATATTTTGCGAAAAATCCACTCACTGAATGTTAAAATCGGCGATCTTTAGAAAAAAAAAAGCATTGTAAAATATTTTTTTTTGTTATGTTTCGTGGGAAACCAAGGGTGAAAATGTTTGAATTGTTTATCTTGCTCACTCCGAGCACTATTTTAACACTTAAGGCATCTACTAAGAAATTTACTAAAAGGATGTAGTGAGTGCTGTGGGGTCCATACCAGATTTTTAAAAAAATTCCTCCAAGGAAATACGTTTTCATTAATACACTGCAAAAAATAAATTGTTGTTTTTACAGCATAATACTTTGCAGCAGAGCTAAAATTTAAAACTGAACAATGCACAGTAAGAAAGTTTAAAATTCCTAATTTTGCGATAATAAACTGTGAAATTACTAATTTTACAATCTATTACCATGCATTTACGTATTGGAACCTCTGCTGCCAGTTTATTTTTTACAGTGCAGTAATAACGTGTTCACTAAACCTATAAAATACGACGCAGTGATAAGCACAGGTGTTTTTGTGGACTCTTTAAAGTTTTGAGTAAAATTCGAGCAAGTTTCGTACCTTAGGAAATCTTTATTGAAAACTATTTAATAAATATTGCTGTATAGCAAAACTTACGAGGACTTCCAGTACCATTTCTAACGCCGAAACAGATGAGAGCTTTTTCTACCATTTATACGTAGTACGAACTGTTTACAAATAGAAAAGAGACGTCAAAAAGTCAAAAGACTTTTTTCACTTACGTCTAGTTTCTTCTATCTGGTCCTTTTCTCGTAATTAGTTAAGTGACATTACTTGAAGTAAATAGGGAGAAGTTATCCAATATGACTGTATCTCCTAATATGGGGGACATTTGTTTTTATACATGTATGCAGCTACAGCAGACATTGGTACTAGTAGAACTGAGGCTGTGTGTTGTGATTATAAATAGTCATATGTGCTGTACTTATGGGGAATATAGGTTTTCGCTTGTTTCTCAGTTTGTAATATACATTGCAGTGCAATAGTAATCAAGAATCACGGCTCATATTTGTTGAAAGTTATATTTTAACCCATTAATGCCTAGTGTCCCTTTTTAGGTACTGTCCAAAAAATGAGGCTGAATTTCCCAAAAAATGAGCATTTCAACCAAATAATCGTGTTCAATTACTACCTTGGTATTGTTTCAATTCCTTGCTAACAGATTGCAACACATAACTATTGTAAAGTGTGTTCTGTAGCAGTTTTTATATGATCTGTATCAAGAATTGCATCGATCACAATCTCAATAACAAAAAGCTATTTTTTTTAAATTATTCCCAGCCTCCCAGTTTATGTTATTTGCTGTTTTTATTTCTTCTTATAAAATGCCTGTTTAAATATTATATCGTAGGCAGAAAAAAAAATTAGTAAACAAAGTATGCACCCTCTGGTGGGTAGCGTCCCTTTTTACAAAAGATTTTTCTTTTCTTACTAAACAAATTATTTTTCACATGATATTTTTTTAATTATTTTTCCTGTCCATTAAACACTATTTGCAACCAGTATACAAAATATCTTTGGAAAAAAAATGTCAGGCATTAATGGGTTAATAAGTTTTGACTTCTCCTGCATTAAGGTTAAGACTTACTTCTTCAGTATGTTCATGAATAAGTAATAAGAATGATTGAGAATGATAATTAGGTTAAAGAAATACACAATATGGGGTAGTATGGGAAATAGAAGACAAATTATGCAATGCACGGCAAAGTAGGTTTCCAGTTCTTCAGAAAATCTAGAATAGAGAAGTGGGCATGAATATGAAAATAATGCCATGAATGTTACTGCATAGGGTAATTTTCAAATCATAAAGGCGTAAACAGTGAGTTCAGAGACAAAAATGTTCAATGGGCTCATCCCTAGCAGCATCATCTCATCGGCCGATGATCGGCCATTCATCGAAACCCGATGAAATTCTCATCGGCCGATAATCCAATACGTCTCATCGGCCGAGCAGAATCCGAGCAGCAAAATCCGATGAGAATACGATGAGATTTGGAGTAATTTACGAGCAGAACAGTCCCGTGCCGAGGAATTTCATCGGGAAACTTGATCGGAAGGATATCGTTTTCCGATAGAATATAGCTCATCTTATTTTCATCGGGAAAGTTGATCGGAAGGATATTGCTTTCCAATGAAAAGTAGCTCATCGAAAACCGTGCTCGGATACTGATCGGAACGATGTCATCGTGCGTTACACGATCAGTTTACGAGGAGTTTGTTGATCGGCTGAGCAAAATCCGATGAGTTGATGCTACTTGGGATGTCACACTAAAAAAGGAATGTTATTTTGACAGCATAATACAGCTAATTTATAGTAATAAACTGTAAAAATTGCTATTTTTACAGTGATAATCTGTCAAATTGCTTATTTTACAGAACAAAACTGTAAAATTGCTAATTCAGAGTTTATTACCGTGCATTTTACAGTTTTAAACTGGAACCTCTGCTGTCAGTTTTATACTGTTGTTTTTACAGTATAAAACAGCTAAATTTTATGGCAATAAACTGTAAAATATCTAACTTTGCAGTAAAACTGCTAGTTTTACAGTTTATTTCTGTGCATTTTGCATTTTTAAATTTGAACCTCGGTTGCCAGTATTATACTGTAAAAACAACACTGTTGCAGCGGTTATTTTAATGATAGACGATAAAAGGGGCTATCTCATGTAATACAGCAATTTCTCTATGTGAAATTTCTCTAAGAAAAACTAGATTTATAACTGAAACTTTTGGTTTAAGCATTTTAAACGAAATATCCCATCTACGGAGCCCTAAATTTTATTTTTACAATGATGTTACTCTTTAGTTACAAGTGACACAAACAAAAATCGTCGCATATTATATTCGGTATTTTTACCTTATCTTATTTTAATGTCCTTTTTTATTTAATGTGCTATTCTTACAAAGTTTTAACAGCCATAAAAAATGAAATGACGTAACTATTGTAATAATAACGTCATGCTTTCAATTTTTAATTCAAAAACATTCTAGAAATGCTTTACTTAGATTTTAGCAGTTTTTGCATTTAAAATATCAAATTTAATTAAGCTGAAAGTGCTTTTATCATTCTTTTATTTCTCGTGTTATTTCTTTAATTCTCTTGCTGAAATTCATGTCATTTATACTTTCGGCATCCTGTTATATTTGAAGGAAGAAATGCTGAATGCTTTTTTTTCTTCAGTTTAGTGTTTTTTTTTTCTTTTCAATTCAAAAGAATCTTTTCTAATGAAAAGTGACGTTTCATTTGAGAGGCAAAAAATATTTTGTGCATAATTAAGAGTGTAGCTACACTAGGTGGCCAAAAGTATCCGGACACTTTCAAAAATTCACATTTTTACATATAGCTCGAAAAATAAGTGATCAATTGTTCTTTAATTTTAGTCATACAAAATATAGACTTCACCGAACATTTCTAAGTTGAAATTAAATTACCCTTGCATTTGGGGGACGACAAGAAGGGGGTTGAAAGTAAAACCGCTTTTTGACCATAACTCTTCGAAAATAGCTTGGAATAAGCTATCAATTTCAGTAATTAATTAGCATACTATGTATAATTACTGTACAAATTTTTATGAACGTACCACTCTTACTTCTGAAGATATGAAACACTTTTGAAAAAACGGCAATTTTATTTGAAGGGTTTTTGCTCATAACACGCAGAGTTTTTGATCAAACCTTATCACAACTTCAGGAAAGATGACAAAATACAAGAGAAATAACATACTAAAACGGTAAATAAAAATATTAAAAATTCGATGAGATATGAACGTTAAAAGGAAATAATTTTTCACGGCGCATGCGCGAACGACAGAAATTTATAACTACAAAAATATTGTAGCCTGATTTATGCTGCATCTTATAGAAAAAGTTCCAGTTGAATATCATGAAAAATGAAAAAGATATCAGCGATCTAGTGAGCTGTATTTCATTTATTCGCAGACAATACATAAATAGTGAGGGGTTGTCCACAAATAGTGTGGTGACAATCGATCATTTTTTTTCAATGTTAAATTGTACACAGTTTGAAAATTTATATTCCGCATTGTCGTCACATTTCGTCTGTTCGGCCAAAAAGACCTTAAACGTAGGTTTCCAAAAGTATCCGGACACCCTCTGAAACGTTGGTTTTGAACGACGACGCAATAACCTTTAATTTAAAAATAGCTCTTTGTGGACAGACCCTCACTATTTATGTATTGTCTGCGAATGAATGAAATACAGCTCACTAGATCGCTGATATCTTTTTCATTTTTCATGATATTCAACTGGAACTTTTTCTATAAGATGCAGTATAAATCAGGCTACAATATTTTTGTAGTTATAAATTTCTGTCGTTCGCGCATGCGCCGTGAAAAATTATTTCCTTTTAACGTTCATATCTCATCGAATTTTTAATATTTTTATTTACCGTTTTAGTATGTTCTTTCTCTTGTATTTTGTCATCTTTCCTGAAGTTGTGATAAGGTTTGATCAAAAACTCTGCGTGTTATGAGCAAAAACCCTTCAAATAAAATTGCCGTTTTTTCAAAAGTGTTTCATATCTTCAGAAGTAAGAGTGGTACGTTCATAAAAATTTGTACAGTAATTATACATAGTATGCTAATTAATTACTGAAATTGATAGCTTATTTCGAGCTATTTTCGAAGAGTTATGGTTAAAAAGCGGTTTTTCTTTCAACCCCCTTTTTGTCGTCCCCCAAATGCAAGGGTAATTTAATTTCGACTTGGAAATGTTCGGTGAAGCCTATATTTTGTATGACTAAAGTTAAAGAACAATTGATCACTTATTTCTCGAGCTATATGTAAAAATGTGAATTTTTGAAAGTGTCCGGATACTTTTGGTCACCTAGTGTATGTCACATTCATGTCTATTTCGTCCTTTTTTAACCCGTTCGGGACGGCAGCCCGCAGAAGAAAACGCTCTCTCAGGCCGGCAGCTGTTACCGCAAACTGCACTCACGGGCCGGAGCATTTTCTCCCACTAAGCCTAATTCGCGGTTTCGAAAACTCCGCATTACATAATAATCGATAAAATGTACACTTTTCATAGAAATGACACCATTTTTGAAGATGAGATTAAATATAACATATTTTCAATCATAACCAAAAAAAATCAATAAACTAACTGATATTTAACATTAAAAATATAATTTTATTGTATTTTTCTACAACTAAAACCACCTAAATTAAACACTAAATATTGACACTAAATAGAAAAGAAACATGAAAAATCTTCACTTAATATCATGACACACATTAATAATGAGGATTATTGCAATAGTTAATATTGTAAAACGATATGAAAAATTTCAAAACACGGATCAATGCAGAGACCGACATTGCACATTTTGCATTCGTAACCAGTTTCACGTCTTTTATTATGCTTTGAACAAACTACACATCTCCTTCAAAGCTTTTTTACATCTTTTCCAAATGAATACTAAAGTAAAACCTAAGTTAGAATGTCTCCCATAAAAAGCCCCATCCTTAAAACAGAACCGAAACTATTAACGCTTTTAAAATGAATTAATACGCTCTTCACCACGTGTTGCAGCCTAATAAATCTCAGACACTTGATATTCCTCTCTCTAACGTCAGAGAAATATATATAAAGGAACCAGAGCAATCTTTTGAGAAAAAAAAGTGAATAAGCAACGCCTGCCTTCATCACGTGCTTCTTTTTGAACCGCTTGTGTTTCTGTTTTCATCACCGCGAACCGAATAAATCTCTCAGATATTTCACATACCCTCTGTTCTGACGTCAGAGAGATATCTAGAAAAAGGAACCAGAAAAATCTAATGAAAAAAAAGTGGATAAGTAACGCCATCTGATAGAAGTATTTCGTTCCAAAAGTGCGCCGTAAATATGCGACGGTCGGCCCTGAAAGACATTTTTCGCTGTCGTATATTTACGTCGGTCGGCCACGTAGGGCAGCTCGCGCTGTCGTACATTTACGGCGCTCGTCCCGAACGGGTTAATGAACAAAATGAACACGTTTGTGCTATTTTTACCTGTTTTAGGTGTCTCTTGTAGTTAATACACCGTGCTTATTTTATATTAAGCAGCTTTAAAGTGATATTTTTTCTTTTTATTTCTGCTAATATCAAACTATTTGTTTTCTAATTTTAAAATGCGGGCATGTAAAACCCTTTCTTGTTTAAAACTTGTAAAAGTAAAAAAATTATTTCTTCAGCTGAAAAAAAAAAAAAAAAAAAAAAAAAAATACTAACGTTTTTTGCTTTCACAGCAGCATATCTTCACCCACTAAATTTATTTAAAGTACTCATTTAAAAAAAAAAATAGGTTTTTTTTGTTCAAAATCTATATGTAAGCTATTGTTCATACGTGTTTTGGGGTTAGATAGGAACCTTTTCATGAAATGGTTGGTTTTTCATTCATAAACTTTCGATATCTACATTAGAAAAACATTCCAAGTAAACTAGAAATGAATGTACGAAATAATTTGTACTTTTATGACGTTATCAATGCATTTTTATTTATTTATTTTAACTCTTGCTTAAAATATACACTTATTTATCCATTATAGACCTTAGTTTTCTTCCATTAAGTCATACTTTACAATAACATTAAATTGTTAAAAAATAATATGCTTTTAATTAAACCTCAAAAGCTATAGATAAAAGATAATATGAACCCTCCTAAATATCGATTGGTAAGTGCATAATTAAAAAAAAAGCATTTAAATCCTGTAGTTATTACATGGCATCGACATTACATATACAAAGAGCTCAAATAGTGACAATCTAAATTGTTTACATTTTAGGAACACTCATAACAGTGAAGCACTATACAATGAGTGCTGTAAAATAATTGCTCGTTAGAAATTTTGAAAAGAATTTATCATTATAAGAATCCTGTTTCTGCTGAAGTACACATTGGGAATACAGCTCGTTTTGAGAAAGAAGTTCAAGATCTTTTGTTAATAAAATAAAGCAAACAATGGATGCAAACTTGTTATACCCAAAAATACCAACTTTTAAAGACATTCAATCTGAAAAACAAAAATTTCCAGTTCTTAAGAAATTATTAGAAGGTAAACTATTATTTTTGTTATTCTAGAATATTCTCGGTTTGTAAAATTAACCAAAATATTATACAGGGTGTCCACTCCAATCGTGGACCAATAGCTAATTTCTAAACCGTTAGAGATAAGCATGTAGTTTATTTAGGAAAAAATCTCCAAATTACGAAAGGAATTTTGGGTCTATTCAATGTTTTTCAAAAAATCAAATTTTGAAAGAGTTACGAAATTGAAATTTTTATACAGCCCCCAGTCCTATCAATCCTATTTAGTAAAACATTCTTAACACTGTAACGTTTAAACTAAAAAAAAATCACTCTTCTACCACAAAAATTGACCGAGTTATGACGTTTTGAAAAATCAAGATTTTGCATTATTTCATGACGTCATCGAGCGATCGCTTAAGGGACCGTATGCGAAATCCTTCAAAATCTTGATTTTTCAAAGCGCCATAACTCGGTCAATTTTTGTGGTAGAAGAGTGATTTTTTTTTTAGTTTTAAACGTTACAGTGTCAAGAATGTTTTACTAAATATGATTGATAGGACTGGGGGGGCTGTATAAAAATTTAAATTTCGTAACTCTTTCAAAATTTGATTTTTTGAAAAACATTGAATGGACCCAAAATTCCTTTCATAATTTGGAGATTTTTTCCTAAATAAACTATATGCTTATCTCTAACGGTTTAGAAATTAGCTATTGGTCCACGATTGGAGTGGACACCCTGTATAAAAGTGGTGCATTATAAAAAATGAATGTTGGTTTCACAGTATAATATAGTTAATTTATACCCAGGTAGCACAAAAAACGTTTAAACGTTTTATAAACGTTTTTAATCCGTTGTCACAACGTTAATAGGCATTTTACAACCTTTAAAAAACGAAGTGTGCTACTTGGGTAGTAATAAGCTGTAATAATTGCTAATTTTACAGAACTGAACTTAAAATTGCTAAGTTTACAGTAATAAACCCTAAATTTGCTGATTTTAGTTTATTACGGTGCATTTTACAGTTTAATACAGATTTTTACAGTATGACTCAGATTTTTACTGTATAATGCAGATAAATTTCACAGCAATAAAATGTAAAATTGCTAACTTTACAGTAAGAAAGTGTGAAATTGCTAGTTTTACATTTTATTACTGCGCATGTTATAGTTTTTAAATCGAACCTCGGCTGTCAGTATTATACTGTAATAGCAACAGTTTATTTTTGGCAGTGTGTGCTTACTCAGTTATAGAACAACGTCATTTTATACTGTAATAGTATGCATAATAACTTTTCTATGTCTTAAAAAAAAGAAAAAAAAAAGTGAAATTTTCAGCATAACGTGCATTACGTTTGAAGTAATTTTAAAACTTAAGCAAGGTCCTATTTCACCAATCAAAGTCCTATTCCAGAGCATTCTTTATTTGTAAAATTAACCAAAATGTTGAATAGATACAAAATAAGTGCACTGTAAAAATGAATGTTGTTTTCACAATATAATACAGCTAAATTTATAGTAATAAGCATTAAAAATTGCTAATTTTACAGTATTAAACTGCAAAGTTGCTAATTTTACAGTAATACGAGTAAACCATAAAAGTGCTAATTTTAGTCTATTACCGTGCATTTTAGTTTTAAACTGGAACCTCTCCTGCCGGTATTATGCGGTTCTTTTTACAGTATAGTACGGATACATTTTATGGCAATAAATTGTCAAATTGCTAACTTTACAGTAAGAAACTGTAAAATTGCTAGTTTTACAGCTTATTACTGTGCATCTTATATTTTTTAATCAGAACCTCTGCTGTCAGTATTATACTTTAAAATCAACAATTTTTTTTCACTATGTGCTTGCTCAGTTTTAGAACAACATCATTTTAAACTGTAAGAATATGTATCATACCTTCCTATGTCTTCAACTCAAAAAGAAAAAGAAATATATATATATATATATATATATATATATATATATATATATATATATATATATATATATATATATATATATATATATATATATATATATATATACCGTACGGTCGGGTTGCTTGGACCCACAAGGGGGTTACTTGAGCCCCCAGTAAAATGATAAATCTGGGTTTGGTACTAGCGTTAGAGACTGCAGAGTGCTTCTACCTAGCGGAGAAACGAGGAATTACGTGCAAGTCTTCAACTAGTAAGTACCAAACACAGATTTTATCATTTTACTTTAATGGGCTCAAGTAACCACCTAGGGTCCAAGTAACCCTAGTTACGGTATATATATATATATATATATATATATATATATCTTAATACTATTATAAATGCGAAAGTTTGGATGTTTGGATGTTTGTTCCTCTTTCACGCAAAAACTACTGAATGGATTTTAATGAAACTTTTACCATAATGTAGCTTATACATCAGAATAACACATAGGCTATAATTTCTAACGATATTCGAAAAAGTTTGATTGGTAGCGCTTTTTTCATTCCAATTTAAGGTACATTTTTCGCATAAATCAGCGAAGGCTTCCAGCAAAGTAATTCAGTATTTAGTGCATCATCTCAACTCCCTGTCGATAGCTAGAATTGCGTATATCATTTCCGCTTTTTGCATTAAATGTTCAAGGCTTTTCTCAAGTCAAATCAAAAAGTATTTTTTTTTTTTTTTCAGCTTCATGGTTTTTACATAGACATTGGAAACGAACGCGCCAGCTCTTGAACGAGCTTTTACTCTATGATTTGTATTTTAAAACATTAGTAGATTGTTCACGGCGTCAATTATTTTCTCGAATTTTGTAAATATGTGTTTTAGAGTATCGGTAACGTAACCGCTAGAAGAGATTGGCAACTAATAAATTGATTAGGTTCATTATTTTCGAAGTTGATGGAGCTTTAAATACAACTTAACGGTATTTCTTAAATTTCTTTGCTTTGATTGGTCACTTTCTCTGGTACTTATAATAGGGCAGTTCCTTAGTATCTGATTGAACAGGAATTTTGCCAAATTTGCTGCAAGATTTTAATAACTGAGATTCTCGGCGATTTTTTCAACTGACGCCTATTTTTGTGCCGAAGACTACGTAATAATACTTTACTTTTTACACGACGTAACCAAAATAAACCGATTATTGTCTGATATTTATCAACTGCAGCAAAATATCCATCATCGATATAATACTCCCACATTTGAAAAGTTCAGTTTTTTTTCTTTTGTTTTCCGATTCCGAATGTATCCATTAAAAACCTTTTTAAAATTATGTCAAAAAGAAAAGTAATCCACATACTAAATTAATAAAACCCTTAAACAAGACTAAAATTACCACTAATTTGCATTTTTGCATAAATAACTGCTAAATGTTCCCTATTAATTTCGAAATCATTTAGGACAAAAACTTTTAACGTCATTTTGTGGTCAGCAATAGTATCTCAGAATTTGACAACTATTTCTCTGTGACAAAAATTAGTGACATAATAATACTTAATGTATTTTCATAAAGTAAGTAGGGGAGCAAAATTATCCTAGATATCCCAAAACAGTTACGCAAAAATTTGGCGACATTTTAAAAATCGCCAAGCGGTGTGTTCTGAGTTCTTTCAGTTCAGGAAAAAAAAAAACAAAGGTGAGTACATAAATTGTTTCTCAATATTATTATTGACCCAGGCAACGCCGGGTATTTTTGCTAGTATATATATAAGGTGAAATTTTCAGCATAACGTGCATTACGTTTGAAGTAATTTTAAAGCTTAAGCAAACTCATATTTCACCAGACAAATTTTCATATTTCGTGTTTTCTCATACTACTATTCTCAACTTAAAAACAACTGACGTATTTATTTCTCCTATTAGCTTCGTCAGAGGACTTTCAAATATCAAAAACTAAGACTTTCGAAGCCACAAATTCTTGAAATCAATAAGAATAGAAAACAAGATCAAATTGAAAACACAGACGCTGGAATTGGAAACGAAATAAAGCTAGGGGGAGGGATTTGATTTTCCGACAACCTGTTTTGTTCTGTGTGCTATAAGAATATGTTCAAAATTGGCTTGTCTTAGTCGGAGGTATTTTATATTCATGGTGTTTTCCTTCTATGATTCGAATTAGAGTTTTTATTTGGATGAATTGTCTTGCATAGAACGTATTTCAGCTTGGTTATTTACCTTTCCTGCAAATAATATTTCACATTCTTTTATCTTTACATTATACGTCTAAAAAAAGACTGCATTTTAAGTATCATAATAATTACTAATGATACGTAAAAAAAAAGGTATTAGTATTTTCTGATAAAAGACACCTTGCCAATTTGTTGTACTTTTTGATAATTACATAACACTTAATAGCATACTTTACGCTACGCTTAAGAAGCTGCAACCCCAATGCATTTTTCTAATCACAAATACATAAAATACATGAAAGATTCTAAGAATATCATTTAATGATTTCAGAATTTTTTTAGCTCATATGATTGTTGCTGTTGATCTTAACGTGTCCATGTTCCAGCAAGTGTTAAACAAAAACATTTCTTAAAAATACATATTTATTAAAAAAAAATACCTAGAAAGGAAAAAGTTGTGCAAGTCGAGTGACCACGCTCCACCTAAGAGAAAACATTTCTAAAATTTTTTGGGTCAATGAAAAATGGAAAAAAAACCTAGCATTTTTCTTAATGCAGGTCTAGATGCTGTGTCATATTGATCAGCGCCAACACATACGAGATAAATAGATTATTCCTAAAAAAGGAAATAGTTACGTTGAGGCAAATTGAACAAACAGCCAGGCAATTCGCCCCACTCCGCAAAGAAACTATCTCCCCTTAAAATAACATTGTAAAACTTATTGTAAATAAGAACTGATAGTACTTAGCTATATTAATACAAATTATTAGCCGAGTAAAATGAAAAAAAAAAAAAAAACTTCAAATTGAGAGAATGCTATTCGACTTGATTTTATCTTTTTCTTACGTCTTTTTGCACTATATTGTTTTTAAAACTCGCATATTTGGTTGTATATTTCCACTTTTTGGATAGATGTGCGAACAAGTTTGACACCTTTTTATTCAATGTGAGGAATCTTACTCTGCTTTGTAATCAGTGGGGCAAATAACCCGTTTATGAGGCGGCATATAAAAAGTTTAGTCAAGGTTTGCCCCACCCTCTAGTGTTCAAAAAGAAAGCCACTATAACAGCAATCAAAGTTAACTGCAACATTTCTTGTTATTATCTGTTACTGTGTGTGTGTGTGTGTTTAATTAGAAAACCGATCAGAAAAAATAGAAGGGTTATTTTTATATTAAAGTTTCTAAATATTAAGTTTATACTAACTTAGATCACATGCTAAAAAGGGTCAAAGTTTCCACTAGGTCTCCTTTAAAATCGCAATTGTTGATAGAAATCAGTTGAAAATTATTGTACGTTATTTCAGGTCCTGACGAACCATTCCCTCTGTAGAAATTATTACCAGTGAGCTGTGTGGATGTAATTATGAAACTTAATAACTGTTGCATTTAACCCGACGGGACGTGTAATTTAGAATTATCCTAACAAAAGATTCAAATGTGATATGAATAGTGCCATAGGCATAAGACACTATTAAAAGCTCCAAGTGCACAACGTTATTTCTGCATAGAGTTGCAAAAGAAAATATAATGCAAATCTTGGAATGGGTAGATAGGATGGCGAATTCTTGTCTTAATTAATTCTATGAACGAGTAATTAATCCATTTATGACCAAGTTTCTTTTTACAATTATTTTCAATTTTTATCTGCTTAAAACTCTTATTTGGAATGGTTTACATATGTATGTACAATGTATGTACAAATGTATGTACATTTTAGGCGTGAAATACATCGCCGTTGGCATATTTATTAAGTTATTTAACGTCCTGTTTATGGGATATTTTGCAGATATGTGAGCAAAATACAACCTTATTTCTGTACCTCAGAACCAGACTAACGTAAGTCCATTTTCGTCATTTTTCGGTAGAGGAGAAAAACGATTGTCGAATACATCGTTTTTCCCCTCTACTGAAAAATGACGAAAATGGACTTACGTTAGTCTGGTTCTGAGGTACAGATTTGACCTTTGCAAAGTAACATTACAGAAGGCATCTGTGATCAATTTTAAGCAAATCATTTTAAAATAGTTTAATTTTATGCAAAATAAGTTCGCAAAAAAAAAAAAAAAAAAAAAAAAAACTTACTTTCTGTGGCTACCCATGCTGGATCGTTGCATGACTGATTTGTCTGAAAATAGCTGTCAATAAATGTCCAAATAGTGGCTCTAACTGGTTTTCTCAAGAAGAAGGACTATTTAATTTGTGAAAAACAGCTTTAGTAAAATGATATATTTATTGCAGGTTTTTGTATGCAGTCACTAACAAGCGTACCGTTTTTAGGCTACGGGCATAAATGGGTTAATTATTATGAGTATTTTGTAACTGCATTAGTATCAGGAAGTGCTCTATATAAAGAAGGTTCTGCACTGCAGAAAACGAACTGCTGTTTTTACAGTGTCATACTGACAGCCGAGGTTCCAATTTAAAACTGTAAAATGCACAGTAATGAACTGTAAAACTGGTATTTTCAGTTTCTTACTGTAAAGTTAAATTTTTTAGTTTATTGCCGTAAAATGTAACTGTATTATACTGTAAGAACAACAGTATAATATTGGTAGCAGAGGTCCCAGTTTAAAATAGTAAAATTGCAATAGTAATTGCAATTTTACAGTTTATTACTGTAAAAGTGGCAATTTTAGTTTATTACTGTAAAATTAGAAACTTCACAGTTTATTACTGTAAAATTAACAATTTTTGCAGTTTATTACAATAAAATTAGCTGTATTTTTCTGTAAGAACAAAATTCATTTTTTACAGCGTATCGTTTGGGGTTCTGAAGCATGGCAGTAAGTCTATTCGTTCAAAGTGATTTCTGCTCGTTCCGAGTGAATTTACATGGGTAGGAATCCGTTGCAAATTGAAAATTTTTTCACGATTAGGACCGAAAGATGTGTCATGTCATGTGTTTTACATACCTTGTTGTAGATTGTTTGCTTATTTGGTACACACTATTGATAGGAATACTGCACTGACTAGTAAATGACTTAGTAATGCTTGATGTATCTTTGAATTAAGTTTTCAAGAGTCAGTATAGTTTTTTTTTGTCTTTTTAATCAAGTTTACGCTTTTTATTATTACCCTTTATTTTAGTTGATTTTCTTACGTATTATTAAATTGAACTTTAAAAAAACTTTGACAGTTCAAGCGTTATTACAGACAAATATTTTACAGAATAAAAATCGCTCATAGTTTTGAACATATATTTATAATATATATATATATATATATATATATATATATATATATATATATATATATATATATATATATATATATATATATATATATATATATATATATATATATATATATATATATATATATATATATATTGGATGTCAGATATCCACATACGATTGGGAAATTATATGTTCATTAGTAAACAATTTTAAGGAAAGAGCATTGAATTTTAATGTAAAAGTGTCATATATATAATATTTTTCAAATATTTTTAGAAGTTTCACTATTGTCTATGGTAAGAAATATACAAGTTACATTTGCAAAGCACTAACACAAAAAAACTGTATAAAAAAAAAAAAACAAAGCACATAGCTTCACAACAAACAAAACAATATTTCAGTGTTAGCTTCAGCGTTATAAAACAACGAAAAAGGAATAAAATAACCAAGTTTGCATTCAAATTTTTTATTGCAAGTATATATTCCATTTATCTTCGATTTTGAAAACCTACAGAAAAAAGGATTTAGATTGCCCCTGGCAATCTACGATGGCTCTGAGTCTTCTAGAATATGATATGATATCCTTGCAACATTTCCATTTTTCGTAATAAAGAAATGCTATATCTTTCTATAACATTCTTGATGTAATGGAAATAATCTTTTGTAACAAAGATTTTTTTTAAAGAAGACAATATGTATTTGTTAATTTACCTATAGTAGTCTAGTGTTCAATTTCGGACTTGTGCGAAAATAAATATTTTTATTTCGAACTAAACAAAAATATGCTTTTTAAAGTATCAGCAAAAGTATTTTAACGTTTATCAGCACTCTGTCGCCACAGTTTAAGTATTCCCCGTACTACACTGCTCAAAACAATTAGGGGAGCAAGCAAAAAAGTGAAGAAAACCGTGCAAGACAGCCACGGATTGGCGTACAATGGATAGTACGCGTGTATCAATGCACAATACAGAAAAAAAGACCTAAAAACTTTGGAATTAATCTTGAATTCTTTGAAAATGTGGAAAAAACATAAAAAGGTGATTTTGGGCAACATTTTGGTTACATGTTAAGGCTACAATGGAGTCTTAAAATGCGACAAATTGACCAAAATTTTGATTTTTCAGTTTTTTCTTAAAATTAATCTCTGAACTGTGCGTAATTCATAGCAAAAAAAAATTTTCAATTCGTACTATTTTTACCGAAGTTATAAGCTATTCTTTCAGTATTCTGTCAGTACATTTGTAACCAAATGTTTCATTTAAATGCATATATCTCAGAATCGTAAAATTTAAATTCATGCGTATCTTCCAAATGCTCCCTGCAGTTCAATATATGTTTAATCACTCTGAGTTTTTTTCAGCTTGATCAAAATATACAAATAAAAAAAAGTTGGGGAGCAAATTTTCAGTATTCTCATTTCTTTTTTTTTAAATCAGCTTTAAATCCAAATTTTATTGACGTTTTTCAGAAAAATTGGAAATTTTAACAAGAACTCAGTTTTTGACACATTTTTCCCTAAGTATTGTGGTTAATGAAATTTTGCTCCCCAACTTTTCTTTAAATATGGAATAGGCATCTAGAAAAATTGAAAGAATCAAGTTTTTAAAAAAATTGGTCTGCATGGAGTGGTTTTTGCGGTTCAAATATTTACGATTAAAAAATACAGTATTCTCTGTATTTCAAAAACTATTCAGAAATTTACAACAAAACTTTATATATTACTTCCTTTCATAAGGGTCTAAAACTCATAAAAAATTCAGAACTGTATCTTCAAAATTGAAAAAAATGATTTTCATACTCCATTGTAGCCTTAAAAATGAAAAAAAAAGGTACTGTTTAGACATGTTGCATGTGTTTTAAAAAGGCGTGAGTCTCCTGGAACAGCTAAGACTGCTGCACACCTGTTTGGTATGGATGCGATAAGCTTATGGGTATGAATTTGGGCAGTACTGTTCCACTCCTCAAGAAGTGCAATCTCCAAGTCTCGGACAGTAACAAGCGACCTTTGTCACTCAGCAATGCATTGTCCGATCATGTCCTAAACATGATTGATTAGATTCAGGTCAGTAGAGCACGCTGGCCATTCCATATGCTGTATTTTTTCAGTTTCAAGTATGTTCTCCATCAGACGAGCTCTCAGCGGTCGAGCAATATCGTTTTGAAAAACAAAGGAATATCCAATAGCTCCAGCGTGAGGGATGACATGAGGTCTCAGTATCTCGTCTGCATACCTTTGGCCCGTCAAAGTGCCATTCCAAATGATATATAGACCCGTACATCCGCCTATGCTGATTCCACCTCATACCACCCAACCAGCTCGTCTGTTTTGTGACCTTTCACGAACGAACGCGGGAATATTTCGAGTGCCCCTGTCCCTCCATACCAGAACAAGTCCGTTGTCACTCTCCAGACTGAATTGCAACCCCTCTGTAAACAGCACTTGGCTCCAACCATGTTGCTCCTGATTTCAATGTTCAGCAGTCCGTCTTCTTCGGGCCACACAGTCGCGTGGGGTCAACAAAATTTAGACCATTGGCCTACGTGCGTAGAACCCTCCCTCATGAAGCCCATTACGTACTGTTTGGCTGGACACCCTTCGTAATATTGCCAAGAGCAACTGCCTTTGCAGATGCGTAGCCTTCTCTATTCTGTTTCGACGGGCTGTTAACCGTATATACCGGTCATCAGTTGCTGTAGTAGCGCATGGCCGACCTTGCCCTGATCGATGTCAAACATTTCCTGTTTCTTGGAATCGTTTCCACAGCCTTGCAACACTTCTGACGACTCCAACATCATCCGCGACACAACGTTGTGTTTACCCGGATTCCAGCCTGCCTATAACATGCCATGGCATGGATTCCAGTTAATCACGTTGTTGAGACATTCTCAAGTAACCTTGTCTCCAGAAAAAAATGTAAGAAAACTACTGCGCTATCGAATTTAACAGTTACGGCAATAAAACGGACGCTTCTGCAACATCCCAATTTTCGCACTTATCTTCTTTTTCTGGTTTTTGGCCTCATTAACTTTAATTTATTTATTAAATTATCTTATTCCGTTTCCTGGTAGGCTTTGAATTAAGAACGATTCATTTTATGTTACTTATTGCTATACATATTTGCGTAATTTTGTTAAAACCATGTGCTCCCCTAATTGTTTTGAGCAGTGTAGAAAAGATGGTTTAAGAAGAGAATAAAACATTGTTTCAATCTTATTCCTTTAAAGTATAAACAAGGTTTAAGCCTAAAAAGGTTGGAAGAATAACAGTGCTGGTCAATATTACTTAATGTTTCATCGAAACATTCGCGAGTGAATGGAAATCGGTGTGATTAACGAAAAGCATCTATATAGAAAAAAAATGAAAAACGAAAACTTTTAAACTTGCCGATGTTTGGCGTTGTCATAGTTCACATTCCTGTAGTAGAGGTACGCTAATTACTAAAGCCGGACATGGACTTGCAAGATTGTAATGAAGGAATTGCAAGATTGTAATGAAGGAATTGCAAGATTGTAATGTAGGACCTGCAAGATTGTAATGAAGAACTTAGACGATTGTAATGAAGTATGTTTTTTTTTTTTTTTTTTTTTAACACATCAGTTTTCATCAGTTGATTTACCTATAGTAGCGTAGTCTCATTTTCAGACTTTGGACGAAATGAACTACAGTCAAGCTAGCTAGTGGAATAGCCATTTTGATATAGAAAAGTTTTTTAATAAGAGGGATATTCCATTATCCGGGATCAAAGTAACACACTACAATCGTTTGGTACATTGAAAATGTGTTATATATTACGCATGATATTATTTTAACCGATATTCTAATGAGCAGATTCGACTACATGTTTATAGTGAACTAAAGGAAAATATGCTTTAATATAGTGTTAACAAAGTTATTTTCACTTTATTCCGGATTTCGTTTTTTTTCTCTTTATTTATTTTATTTATCTATTTATTATTTTTTTTGTCAGTGGAATTATCTCCCATACTGCGAAAAGAGTGTCTCAGAGGATAATAAACTATTCAAACAATTTTCTAATTTTCTTCCCTTAAAATATAAGTTTTAAGAATAAAAAATAGAAAAAAAAATACACTGGTAAAATTTGAGCATATCATTTCAGTACAGTCTGTCCACGGTTGCTATGAATTGGCAAATACCCAGTTAAAACGAGTCCATTTGAATAAGGGGGAGTATGAATAAAAATTTGATGTGAGTTTTTCCCTTAATTAAAAGGCAATCACACATCTGCAAGAGTTGGCTTCCCTAAAAGCTAATATCTGCATCTATTTCGGCCGCTAAACGCACTGAATCTCTTCCGTGGTCAAACAGTACAAAAGTGTACATTTTTTCTTATAATCAAACTGTTTGAAAAACATTTATATGAGCATTAACGAAGAAGAAATGCTTAAAAAAATCACAAAATTGTAAAATATAGTAGTTAAAAATAACTACTAATGGAAAAGCTTAAAACAGTAAAGAATTGAGCCATTTATAGCTCATAAAATAAATTTGAAAATAAATATATTTCAATGAGTTTTTGAATTTCTTTGTTATCTTTGTTGAATTACAGTAAAAGCCATATTAAAATATTGAAGATGCTTTCAAAATATATAATCAGTTATTATTTTACATGAAGGAAACGTTTTCGAAAAACTAGAACCGGGTAAACTGTAATTGGGATCTTCCTTTTACTGAGAAAATAGTAGCATAATAATTAACATAATATAGTAACATTTTCAATTGCTCTCTTCTTACTAAAAGTCATTGGCTATGCATTTTGAATTAAGGCAAAAAAATCATTTTTTAATAAATACATTTTTATTTCTTTTCTTATTTAAATTCGTCCAATTATTGTTCTTGTATTTTTTTTAATCCGTACACATACTTGTACTTTGTTAGACTTAATACTCAGCACACGTAGTAAGTTATTTTTTGCAATTCAAACCTTTTCCCAGAAATCTCATTAAAAAAAGTAATTAGTGTTACCTGGAATTTCATTAATGATATCTCTACGGGAGAAAGCATTAATAGTGTTAATTAAGACTACACAAATTTCTGCTTTTTCCTCTCGATAGAAAAAAGGAGTCTGAAACAAGGAATTCAATCTATGATACTTTTCCTCTCTTTTTAATCTTTAGTTATTTTTATCTGTTCAACTCTTTTAAAAAAATGTTCCTATTTTTAATTAACGGTCTTGCATGTTTTGTTGAAAATGGAATTTAACTAAAAAATGTATTTAAAACTTTCTCGTTTGAAATAATATTACATTTTTAAGTTTAGCTCACTTAAAGAAATTCAAGTTTAATATAATTTTGACAAAAAACGTTTAAAAGCAATTTATACTTGTTACTGTAAAAATTTTAAATAAGTATATCATAACGTTTAGCTGTTTCAGGTATAACATTATGCGTAACAAAAAGATACACTTGATGTGAATTACCGTATTATTAGCAATACAAGACGAACACGTTTTAAGCTGATTATTCTCAAAAAAAATATCTTTAAAATTATATTCACATCATCACTCACTATACCATTTTTGGCAGATGTAACTACACTGCAAAAAAAAAAAAAAAAAAATGTTGTCTTTACAGTATAAGGGCGCTTTTTCACTTACCGACACGACAGCGATAAATTGTACACGATTGTCGTCATCCGACGTTGGAGCACGCAAAATGCATTAAAATATGCTATGCGCTTTTCCATCTCCCCATTCCAGGACGATTGTATCGTCTCCGACCGAACGCTGTCGTTTGTCGTCCCATTCGAGTCGGATGGCAGCCTACTCGCCTTTAAAATTGGGACGACATTCATTCATTTGTTTACTTTCTTCGAAGAAGCAACACATAGAAATGGCATTAAAATTTAACATCGCTGCATTAATAAAATATAAGCTTACATTTGCAGACGATAAATAAAGAATGTATAGCAATAAAATAATTTTATTCATTTTACGTAATATTTTGTTTCACTTCTGTTGCTCAGACGATCTTTATTGCTGCAGAAAAGATTAGATTTTCATTCTGATATACACTGAAGTGACACAAGTCATGGGATACCTCTTAATATCGTGTCGGCCCTCCTTTTGCCCGGCGAAGTGCAACAACTCGACGTGGCATGGACTCAACAAGTCGTTGGAAGTCTTCTGCAGGAATATTGAGCCATGCTGTCTCGATAGACGTCCATAATTGTGAAAGCGTTGATGGGGCAGGATTTTGGGCACGAACAGACCTCTCGATGGTGTCCCATAAATGCTCAATGGGATTCATTTCGGGCGATCTAGGTGGCCAAATCATTCGTTGGAATTGTCCAGAATTTTCTTCAAACCAATTGCGAACAGTTGTGGCCCGGTGACATGGCGCATTGTCATCCATAAAAATCCCATCGTTGTTTGGGTACATGAAGTCCATGAATGGCTGCAAGTGATCTCCAAGTAGCTGCACATAAGCATTTCCAGTCAATGTTCGGTCCAGTCGCACTAGAGGACCAAGTCCATGCCATGAAAAAACAGCCCACACCATTACGGAGCCACCACCAGCTTGAACAGTGCCTTGCTGACAGTTTGGGTCCATGGCTTCGTGGGGTCTGCGCCACACTCGAACCCTACCATTGGCTCTTACCAGCTGAAATCGTGACTCATCGGACCAGGCCACGGTTTTCCATTCATCTAGGGACCAACCGATATGCTCACGTGCCCACGAGAGTCGCTGCAAGCGATGTCGTTCTGTCAGTAAAGGCACTCGAGTCGGTCTTCTGCTGGAATAGCCCAAGAAATCCAAATTTCTCCGCACAGTTCTAGCAGACACGTCCATTGTACGTCCCACATTGATTTCTACGGTGATTTGACGCAGTGTTGCTTGTCTGTTAGAATTTACGACTCTTTGCAGACGTCGCCGGTCTCGATCTTTAAGTGCAGGCGGTCGACCACTGCGCTGTCCATGGTGGGATGTTATGCCTGAAATTTCATACTCTCGGCACACTCTTGACACAGTGGATCTGGGAATGTTGAATTCTCTAACGATTTCCGAAATGGCATGACCCATGCGTCTAGCTCCAACTAACATTCCGCGTTCAAAGTCTGTTAATTCACGTCGTGCGGTCATCATCACGTTAAAACCTCTTCACATGAATAACTTGAACAGAAATGAAAGCTCTGTAAAAGCACTGCGCATTTATACCTGTTCTATGCGATGCTACTGCCATCTGAAAATTTGCATATTGCTATCCCATGACTTTTGTCACTTCAGTGTATGCGTTTCGTTCTTAGTAAACAAGGTGGGAATGAAATAAATTTGTGAGTATCATGCATCCAATATCTTCTATCAATCTGTTTTCTCTTTTTGCGGAAGTAAAGTAAATCTAATAGTTGTTGTCTGTTAAATTGGGGAGCTATAATAATGTACATGTAAGCACACCGGGCTTCGAAATAAAATGTGGTGGAAAATGATAGTTTCGGAGAAACGATATCGGTTGAGTGGAAATACAGTGTTGTAGACGATGCGACGCGGTACTTATCGTTGCAGTATTTCCGTCCGACTTTCGTCGTTGTCTTGTCGTCAAGTGGAAAAGCGCCCTAATACTGAAAGCAGAGGTTTCAGTTTAAAACTAAAAGCGCAGTGATAAACTGTCATACTGGCTATTTTACAGTTTGCTTCTGTACAATTAGCAATTTTTCTAGTTTATTATTCTAAAATCGGCAATTATTCCAGTTTATTAGTGTAAAATTACCATAAAATTAGCTGTATTTTACTGTAAAAACAACAATAATTTTTTACAGTGTATAAAGCACTCTTGTTAGGGCAAACCTAACATGGCAGCATTTGGAAAGTCTAAGCAGATCCTAAGCACATCATTATACCTCTGCCAGGTTAGGTTCATTTTCATTTCACGCCTCGAAAATATGTATCAACTATAGATGCTTTTAGGATTGTATAAACACATGATGTCGAAATAAATGATGTATAAATAAATGATGTCGAAATAAATACATCTAAGTAAGTGTTCGTTATTTAACAAATATCGCAAAAAAAAAAAAAAAAAAAAAAAAAAATGTTGCAAGCAATGTCTACAAATTTATTTTTCTAAATTTAGAAACCTTTTAGAGTACAAAAAAAAAGTTTTACGTTATTTTGCTGCATCTATCGTTAGGTTTTATCGACTGCTAATTATTCTGTTAACTAAGGAGTAAGGGGACATAAACACAAGGGGGAAAAATAAGAGGAATAAAAAAAAAGAGTAATTCAAGGAGAAAAAAAAGTAGATGTTAAAATTTAGTAGTAGTAAATTCAGTAGGCGTAAAAGACTAATCAGGACATACACTAGTGTCAGGTACGTTACCGCATGCAAACGCATGCTGTTAGACGTGGTCAAGGAGTTTAGGAGGCTGGCAAAACGCATTGGTGTCCCACCACCAAAACCTTGTTATATTTAAGTGAAAGACAAATCGTTGTACATAATTTTAAACGACTACGAAGTGTGACAAGTTCGGCTGCGCATGGACTTCTGATTAGACACAAGCATGAACCTTCTATTAGCAACACCTCCTAAATACTAAATGCCTGATGCTTTCTGGTTTTGAGCACAGAGCAAAATTTCGTTCTTGATTCACAAAGCACCGCCATCTATCGGAGTTCTTCGAATGAGAGAAATTAACGATTGGTTCATTTCTAAATTCAAATTTAAAAATAAAACAATAAGAAAATAATTCAAATATTGCTTGGATCCATCGCCAATAGCTGCAAGCAGCAAGGTGGCGCTCAAAGTGGAATCAATGTCGACAGTAGCGAATCGAATGTAGTAGGCATTTAGTATTTAGAAGGCGTTGCTATTAGGCCCGTTATGGAATCCGCATGCCTCTGCTGCGCTGTCCTAAATGAGCCAGCCGCTGTATCCAATGCTTAGGAGGAAGGTGACGAATATGCTTAGGGGTTAAGGTGATATAGTTGACACATATAAGACAAAGGAATTATTCTGCAAATGTTACCAGTTCTATCTCTCAAGAAAATAAAAAAAAAACAAAGGCAAGATGCTCACGAGTTGCCATCTTCAGATACAAGAAAAGTAAAACACGAGAAAACAAGCAAACGGGAAAAAAACGGCCAACATTAAACAAGACGTTAAGAAAAATATTTAAAAAAAAAACACGTAAGACAAAACCAAACTTTGAGAAAAATTCCTTGACAAATCTTACTAAATTCTAAAAGAGGAATCCTGGTAGTTATTGGCACAGATGTTGCCTGCAATTTTTACTGTACAATTAACTGTAAATATTTTTTTTGTACTGTAAACGCTTCATTTGATTGTAATATTTACCGTAAAAGGTTCCTGAAATTTTAACAGTGAACTATTTTATATAAAATAAATATATAAATAAAAAAATAAATAAATAAATAAATATATATATATATATATATATATATATATATATATGTGTGTGTGTGTGTGTGTGTGTGTGCTATTTTACATAAAATAAAATTAAAAGCATCCATATGAGAACTATTGTGATTGCACTTGCACGTATTCTTCTGCAATTTCATAACAATCAGTAGTTAACTTCTTTGGACTTCATTTATTGATTGATGTATTTATTTTTTCCTTGTAATGCATATATGGTTTGAAATTAGCAAAAAACATTTAGAAAGAAAAAGAAAGAATGCAAAATAACCAAACCTTAAAAGTGTGTTTACATTTCCAAAAATACAGATATTATTCAACCGCGACTAGATGGCCTGTGTCAATCAAATGAGAAAACGAGTCCATTCCTTAAAATAGGTAGAGAAGAAAAAAACCCCAGTGTGCCATATTTGCAAGTTTAGCGAAATTTTGGCGAAGTGATAAGTTTTATGAAATATTAAATAATTCTTTGAGCCACACCTGCATTTGGCGAGGAAGTGAAAACAAGTCTTTGCTTTCTTTATTGAAACCCTTATGTTACCATTTTGTTTTTAAATTTAAATGAACAGTTGGAGGCGTTGCAATCAATGGCCAATGGCTGCGAAAAGATATAAAACCAAGATCCACCTACTTTCTTATATCCAATGAGAAATCTTTCTCGATTGTGCAAAAATAAAAATAGTTTCCTCTTTGGCTCATTTCTCAAATTGGGAGACAAATTAAAGGTAAGCAAGGTGACGTATTCAAGCTTTGTAACCAATGCCGCAATTGTGAATCCCATTCCTCAATTTTCATCTGCGTATCACCCCTTCCTAAAAATGGACAATCCTGAAAAAAGGAGGAGTCATAAGCCATCTCTGCGAAGTTGAATAATATATCCTCTAAAAATGTGTTACGTCTTTAAAATATCACAAAATATGAGTTTAAATTCAGCTGTGAATTCATTGACCGATAAAAAACTAAGACGCTTTGTCTTAATAATTTATCTGCTGCAGTGATTCTCAACTTTTTTTACAGCTACCGCCACCTTTAGGATTAAAATTATTCGCTATACCCACTCATGTAGTAAATTTGCAAGAAGGGAAGGAAGTCTAATTCATAAGAAGCAAAAGCCTAAAATGATTTTATTCAACTCCTTTAGCATTATCTCACCGCTTTTGGATGGGGGGGGGGCGTAATGCCCACCCTCTTGAGAAACACTGCTGTAAAGCAATAAGAAACCATGAAAACAAAACGCAAAAATATTGGAAGTTATTGAAACATCGTTTATTTTATGAGCCTAACTTTCTTCTTCATTCCGAGGACAGAGGTTTTGCAATGGAAGCTCAAAAGTTACTATTTGTGTAAATTTTAACTAATGAGTTCCCCTATTTAAGTATTTCCAAAAATGTTCCTCGATAAACACATTTTTTTTATTTCATAATTCTCTCAAAATGTTCCGTTGTGAGTATTTTCATATTTTCTTCAAAAAAAAAAAAAAAAAAAAAAAAACACATATTTAGCTTGAAATAATGATTTTATCCTAAAATAATAAATAGCTGGTACAAAATAAAAGTTGTATAATTATTTTTATTATTAATTGTCGTATTAATATTCTTCTTGCTGTAAAAAAACTTTCACTCCAACTGTAATATTTCCTTTTCGTAAAATCTCCGTGCACAATTATTTTTATTTTATTAAAAATAATATTGAGATCATCGATAAATATTGGTTGAATCTTCATAAAGAACCTTCTTCAAATAAAAAAAAGAGAAATGCATTGAACAAAACTTTCATAAGAACGCCAGAAGTTTATCTTTATATCCTAATTAGCAAACAAAAATTAAATCATTTACTCCGGAATTTCCTTTGAAAATATTCGCCTTAAAAATAAATTCCCAAGTGGAGTCATTTTGATACAATAAATAAAGTAAGACAAGTTGAAAAAATATTCTTCAAAACTAATGCAAATAAGGGTAAACACAGTTTGATATTTAACACATCATTAATGCTTCAACGAAGCAGTATCGATTATTTTTTTTAGAACTTTCTCTTTATAATCTAGGCAATCACCGAGCGAATAATTAGAAGAAATTTTTGTTGTGTCGCTGGTTTATGAACACGAAAAAACTTCCTTCAGTTACTCTATCCATAATTAGATTCCAATTAAAACTAACAGACAAAGAGAATGAATAATTTGTTTTGGAAAAGGAAATTCTTTAGAGAAGTCACTTTTTTGGACAGTTTTCCAAACTTGGGATCTTTTTAATTACCTTTCCTGTGGGTGTTTAACAAAGCTTCTGCATCAGCTGGTATTTAGACAATTATGAACAGCACCTATTGTCCTAGAAGGAAACAAAAACTAATGGAAAATTTTTCCTTCGTCGACAGCTGGTGACGAAATTTTTACAGCGAGTTTGGTATCTGCGTGTAACAACAATGCTTTGAAATTTCTGCCCTGTCCTTGTCGTATCGTTTCGTTACTTTAACGTAGCAATTTGCGTTGGGAGTTAGAACTCCACATAATACCTTCTCAATGTGCAGTTTACTTGTTATAAAGAATCATTGTCGAATAAGTTATAAATATCCTTTATCTTTATAAGAGAAGGATGTTTCAGAAAAAAAAAATATCATCTTATGTGTATATATATATATATATATATATATATATATATATATATATATATATATATATATATAATATATATATATATATATATATATATATATATATATATATATATATATATATATATATATATATATATATATATATATATATCTTTTTTTTTTCACTCTTCATGTGTTTTAAGAATATGAATTTCATAATTAAACGAAATACAGTCGAGCCCGCTTAATGGAATAGCCAATTTGTCACGAAAAATTATTCTAATAAGCGGGATATTCCATTATCCGGGATTCCATCCACACGACGTTCCAACTTGCATTTAAACCAAGAAAGCATTTAAATTTGCCTTAACCACAAGTATATTCTTTAACAAGTATATAACGAATAACTTTAGACATATTAATTAATGGTAATTTAAATATATTATTTAATAATACTTTAAACATATTAAAATTTAGAAATTCAATTAAAAATGACCTTATTAAATGACTAGGAACGTTACAAGCCCGTTTCTCAGCAAACGAGCGAAGGAGAGCAGCATCTTTAACTTCTGATTCTTTACCTGTGTATTTTCTCTTTTGATTAAGGTTTTTATTTAATTTCCAGTCATTTAGAATTTTTTCTTTATTTTTCACCAATTTCGAAACTTGAGATTGCAATATCTCGAACTTTTTTTCAAGTTGTAACTGCGTACATTTATTCAGGCCCGTCATTTAGGGGGGGGGGGGGGGCAGGTAGCATTTGCCCCCCCCCTGGCTTTGAGAAATCAGTGTATTTACATATAAGTGGGCGTGGTTTTTAATGTTTTCCGATGAAATTGTATTGCGTTTGGACCCTTTGCCCCCCCCCCTGGAAAAACTTGAAATGACATCCCCGGATTAGCATTTGAATATTCAATAAAATTCACTTTTTCTTTCAAAGTAAGATCGTTTCGCTTAGAAGACATTATGAAGAGACAAGCACATGCACAGCCGAAGCAAAATTGGAAAATTATTTCAGAACATCAAAGTAACATTATCGTTGCGCTTCTCGGAAGAGATTCGTCACAGCCTCGTCTTCTTCCTTGGTCCTTTACACCTGTTAGTTTACCCATTACTCCTTTATTCTCTTACTAGCGGTACCCGCACGGCTTTGCCCGTGGTATAAAATTAAAAGTTCATTCGTAAAAAAATGATATAGCAGAAAAAAATACTCTATTTTAGTTATAATTCAACTATAATTCCTTCAAAGTATGATATAAAAATTTGGTATGGACCCTACACTACTTCCTTTTACGTGTAAATTTCTTAGTAGATGCCTTAAGTGCTAAAATAGTGCTTGAAGTGAGTAAGATAACAATTCAAACATTTGCATCCCTAGTTTGCCACGAAACAATGCAAAAAAATGTTTTACAATGATTAATCTCCTAAATATCGCCGATTTTAACATCATTCAGTAGATTTTTCGCAAAATATCGCCAATAGCGCCAAATTGAACCCAAAAAAATTTTTTTTTCGCTAAATTGATTGCCAACTTGGCGATATGTCGCCAAATTGGCGTCAAACACTTGGTGACCAAAAGCTTGGCGAGATATCGCCAAGTGGTCGCGCCAATTCATATCACTTTGGTCTGCATTGAAAGCCCTGATTACCCCATAAAAGGGGTAAATCACCCCCTTGGGGACATTCGAATGCAACCCCAAAGATAGGTGCACAAAAATAAGCCAAAAGAAAAAATAAGAAAAATTTTGTTGCTCACAGAAACCAACAGAAATCTTACCAAAGTTTAAAAGAAGAAGAAAGTTTTCTTTCCTAACTTCAAAAACAAAATAATACATTTTCCGAAATGACATACTTTAGAAAGAACGTTGCAATATCGCAATAAGATAGAAGTAAATATACTGAAATAGAATTGAATGCCAAATTGTAAAAAAGTCGCCAAAAAAATAATTTTTAATATTGTCTCTCATTATTTATTAAATGCAATTATTGCTGCAAATTACAGTCCAACAATAAATAATCACATTGCAAAAGTATATTTGGAGCAATTTTTTCTTTTAAACTCAACTGATCCTAAAAATTTTAAGTATTAGTCATAGAAATTTCGTGCATTATTCTTCACAATGATAATAAAAACAATAAACATCGACAAAGATCAACCAGCAAACGATAAATTAAAAGCTAAATTCGTTCACTCAAGCCATTTGCTGCAATTTATATTGAAATAAATTAATAATGAAGTAAAATATGTTTTGCAGACGATAAATTTAGAATGGTATCCTGTATTTTAAGGAAAGGACTCGATTTCTCATTTGATTGACAGGTGCCATCTTATCACGGTTTTTAATATTTCATTTGACTAATTTTAATAAGGCTTGGAGTTTGGATTGTTACAAAAACAAATACATTTTTAAAATTATTAAGGGAAAAAGAACGAAATAAAAACGTAACCATGGTAACAACATGAAAAGTTGATTTCCGTTGATAAAATAATTCATTTCATCTCTATTTTCAAACAAATTTTATTCGCGAGCAAAGCCATTTTAGAATCGTTTGGCTTGCTTTACTGAAGGTAAGCCTTGAATTTCGGGATTCTAAAAACAATTGTTACAGCTCTCCTGATGATCGTAGAAACTTCGAAAAAACGTCATTTTGTGCAGAAAATTTCAAGCTTTCGAATGACATAAGACTTGAAAATGTGTATAAAATATTTCTTCCCTATTTTATCGAATTTCCGCTAAGAATTCGAATAGAAAAAGAACGAAATGGAATTTTCGAAAAATCGCTTCGAGGTGCAAAACTACATGCTACAAACTAATTTTGTACCAAGTGGCATGAAAATCGACCGAACGGTTTTGGCGCTACGCGCGTAACAGACAGACAGAAGGAAAGACAGAGAGACAAACTTTCAGCTTTATTATTAGTAGAGATCTCTCCTTTGGGTCCCTAGAGGTAAAGCTTATTCGAAACTTATTGTCCATTCTCTGAAGCAGAAGGAACGATACACAGTGGGGGCGACAAACAGTATACAACACTAGGGAAACATTTCTTTCGAATTCCAGGAATCGCTTTTCTTGCCCCTGCACCCTTTTAACGAAGTGACAAAACATTATTTGGAAGCCGTCCATAAGCTTCACAATCATTATTGCTCTTTACTGGAGGAAAAATCCGGAAAAAAGGGTTGGAAATGGAAGGAGATCGACATTAGCGTGGCTAAAAATTATTCTTTTAACCGGGATTGCTTCCTAACATGATATTCCTTTAAC
The DNA here is from genome assembly GCA_038373865.1 of Uloborus plumipes. Classification (NCBI taxonomy): domain Eukaryota; kingdom Metazoa; phylum Arthropoda; class Arachnida; order Araneae; family Uloboridae; genus Uloborus; species Uloborus plumipes. The sequence continues at coordinate 70,078 of JAXGGA010002108.1, read as the reverse complement.
CGGGAAATTTAACACAGAAATGATTTACTACGGTTCGGGACATTGAAAATGTATTACATTAAGCGGGATATTCCATTAACCGATATTCCATTAAGCGGGTTCGACTGTAGTTATTTTCAGTTTTTCAAAATCTTAATATTTTGCTTCTGTGCAATGTTATGAATATTTGGTGTGAATAATTTAAAAAATAATAAAGTGTCAAAAAAGGATTATAAAGTATACTTTTAAATGAATGTCTGAAGACCGAAAATAAGACATTGTACAAAGTTATGCTGCTGAAAGCTTGTTGCAACTCCACCATTACTTTAGAGATGGCACGGTAAGCAAGCCGAACAATAACTTTAACTTCCACTTTCCCTTTCTTTCTTAGATGTTTTGTTGCTGCGTTCTATTGTCCTTTTATGTTGTATATGTTACTAAAACTTTAAAAACATCCATGAGTCCTCATTTCAATTACCAAATTTTGACCTACTCGTGTTCCAACGAATAGCAAGTCCCAAATGGTGAAGTGGTAGAGCTTGTGTTTCAAATAACACAGTGTAGCATGAAAATTGCTTCAGACACTGCTCACCTACTGATGGGAAACGGCCTTGTGAATTTTCAATATGACCATATTATGATGAAACGAACAAAATCATGCATTTCAATTATCGTAAATTAAAAATTTGTCCTTTTCAAAACCAAATGATGGACTCGGTTCAAAGGAGATCAGGTACTTTCTCTTTAATTAAAAGAAAAATCATAATAAAGTATTAGCGCCGGGCTCAACATCAGCAGAAAACGGACCAAAACCGAAAGCAGAAACCGGAAAACCGACTACTTTCCATAAGAAAACTATTTAATCCATTTTAAGTTTTTGCTTTATTATTCTGCTTTACGTCAATGCGGAGCTTGGCCCTACGACTCAAAAAATAATTGTATTAACAAAACATAAAAGGCACATCCTCAATTTGTGAAATAAAAACAAATGAAATGATGTGTATCCAAACTAAAACGAATAAAAACACATACTTCGGCTGTCAGGAACCAAAAGGGTACTTCGTCGTACAACGAAGATAAAAGAAACCTTCTAAAACTAAAGGGCAGGGTTTGACAATAATATTAAATAAGTTAAAATGAAGTATCATATGAAGCATTAATTTTAAATAAATAATAATTCGAATCAATTAACTGAAGTTATGAAATAAAACACAAGCAAATAGGTGTGTATCTAATGAATAAAAGGAATGAACAAGCATTTCAGCTGTCGGGTACTTCATTATAAATGAGGTGAGCTTCAGTTATCCAAAACCAAATGGCAAGATATGTTAAAAATGAAATACTGTGATCTTTAATTAGCTTCAAATAATTTAAAAGAAAGAACCACATACCGGACTTAAAAATAATTAATAAATAATTAATTGAAATAATAATTAAATATAATTAATTGAAATAATAAACAGAAGAGACAAAATTAAACTAACAAATTGGTGCGTATCTATGAATAAAACCAATAAAAAAACACGCACTTCGGTTGTCGTGATATGAAAATGGTGCTTCGTCCTAGTGACTTAAACGAGGAGATGAGAAAGTTTTCGGAAACCAAATGCTGTGATATAATAAACCGAGGTATAGTAATGACTCTGTTTAAATTTTCAGATAATTTAAAATAAAATGTCATACGGAGGATATATTTTCATTAATGACAAATCGAAATAATAAACAGAAGTTACAAAAATAAAACGAACAAATTGGTGCGTATCTTATGAATAAAAAAAAAACAAAAACACGCATTTCGGTTGTCTTGAATTGAAAATGATGCTTCGTCGTAGTGATACGAGGAGAAGAGAAAGTTTCGTGAAACCAAATGGTGTGATAATGATAAACACGAGGTATATTGATCACTGATCTAAATTTTTAATTATTTAAAATAAAGTATCGTAACGAGGATATGTTTTCATAAATACTAAATCGAAATAATAAACAGAAGTTACAAAATAAAACGAACAAATTGGTACGTATCCCCTGAGTAAAACCAACAAAAACACGCATTTCGGTTGTCGTGAATTGAAAATGGTGCTTTGTCATAGTGATTAGAACGAGGAGAAGAGAAAGTTGTATAAGACCAAGTGGTGAGATATGATGAACACGAGGTATAGTTATCACTGTTTTATATTTCCAATAATTTATGGTAAAGTATTTTGTAAAGTACGTATATATGCTCATCAATAATAAATCGAAATAATAAACAAGTTTCGAAATGAAACAAACAAATTGGTGCGTATCTTATAAATAAAACCAACAAAATCACACATTTTGGTTGTACTGAATTGAAATTGGTGCTTCGTCATAGCGATACGAGGAGAAGAGAAAGTTGTCTGAGAATAAATGGTGTAATATCATAAGCACGAGATTAAGTAACCACTGTTTTAAATTTTCAAAAACTTGAAATGAAGTATTATTCAGATGATAAATTTTCATAAATAATAATCAAGTTACGAAAGAAGACGGATAAATTGGTGCGTATCTTATGAACATAGCCAACAGAAACACGCATTTTGGTTGTCGTGAGTTGAAAGTGGTGCCTCTCCATAGCGATTAGTACGAGAAGAAAAAAGTTTTCTAAACCAAATGGTGGGATATGATAAACAAGAAGTATATTGATTACTGTTAGAAATTTCAAATTGCTTAAAATAAAGTATAATATGGCGGATATGTTTGCATAATTAATAAATGGAAATAATAAGCATAAGTTACGAAATAAAACGAACAAATTGGTGAGTATCTTATGAGTAAAACCAACAAAAACACGTATTTCGGCTGTCGTGAATTGAAAATGGTGCTTCGTCATAGTGACTAGAACGAGGAAAAGAGAAAGTTTTCTGAGACCAAATGCTGTAATATGATAAACACGAGGTATATTGATCACTGCTCTAAATTTTTAATAATTCAAAATAAAGTATCGTATGGAGGATATGTTTTTATAAATAACACATCGAAATAATAAACAAAAGTTACAATATAAAACGAGCAAATTGGTGCGTATATTCTGAGCAAAACCAACAAAAAACACGCATTTCGGCTGTCGTGAATTGAAAATGGTGCTTCGTCATAGTGATTAGAACGAGGAGAAGTGAAAGTTTTCCGAAACCAAATGGCGGTACTAATGACACAATTCCATTATCTGAGTGGGCTCCCCGCTGGTGGAACAACTTTCCAGCAAAACAGGATTGCTTTTGCGGCCGTCCGAGGACTGCAAAAATCCTGCTACCATCTGGTGGAGCACATCAATGGAAGCGTTTTATTGAATTTCTTCCCTCTCCAGCAAATCAGTCCCATAGTTTAGAGCTAATAACCTACAACGCAATTTGTTTATTGTTTGTTTTGGCTGCTTTTTATGTGTTGACAAGACAAGGAGAATGAGTAGATTTCCGGGTGAAATGGCTTTGTTCATTGCTTTTTTTCATTTATTTGCTTAAAGTCAAGAAAGCAAGTAAGCTTTTAAACTTTAAAAATATTTAATTATTTCTTTCTTATTTTGGGATGAACAAAATTACTTTTTGTGTGAACACGATACTTTTTGTAAAAAAAAAAAAAAAAAAAAAAAAAAAGGGGGGGGATTTTCAAACTGTCTGAGGAATACTTTAAACTTAGTCTTTGTCAGATACCTTAAAACAGTTAAATTATTCTACTGCAGAGAATTGGCTTCGTTTTCATAGGTTTTAACATTGATACATTTCCACCTAATTTGCGAAATCAGTCATCCAATTTTGACTATGCTTGTACTGTCTTCTCTAAATGAATCACATCTCGCTTATTTATTTAAAAAAAGAAAGAAAAAAAATGATTAAAGGATTGATTTTAAAACTTTTAATACCTTTCAAACATTCATTAAAAATCAATTAATAAAAGGGTGCAAAATAAATAGGTAAAAATATGCTTATTAAATGTAGCGTAACCCCAGTCTGTTGAGAAATGACTTTTTTACTTTTTTGCTTACTTTCTTACTTTTTTGTAGTGTAGGTATCTTGACTATTCCAATACGACATTACACCAGGAATTTGGTTTTTCCAAGAGTACTGAGCTACATAAACACTCGACGCATTTTCATCTTGCCGCGTAATCATAGTCCGGCAAAAATTGTAAAATCTTAGAGCCCAGAAAACCAAACAAATGATTCCTATGATTTTATGAGAAAATGTAAATTAACACGGATGAGGAAACATAAAAGAAATAGTTACTACGGCATTTTTTTAGTTCTTCGGGTGACATAGTTCTCTGTTTTTTTTGGACCATGTGCATAATCAAGCCACAAAATGCTGACGGCTTTTGGCATCTCTAAAATCCGTTGCTGCACCACTTAAACTACGGGTTAAGAGACCATAAAGACCTACGAACTTGTAACTTATTAAAGCTTTAGGTTGTTACTGTTAAGACTTAAGAAAGTAAGACTTACTGTTATAACGATCTACGCAAAATCAATTGCATTCAAGCAATAAAATTGAAACTGTGTATAATAAAATATACCATGTTATTTATAGTCCAAATGATTAAAATGGGGAAATTGCACATTCTAGGGATTTGTTAAAAATAAACTCAATTAATTGCGCGAAAGAAATAAACAACACTGAAAAAAAACGTGTTCTTACAGTATATACTTCGAAGCAGCTTAACTTGGCAGTGACGTCACTACGGGCGAAGCCAACAGCGTGACGTTAGTCTATAAAAAACGAGCTAGATAAAACGTCACAGCCTACTTGGCGAATTAGAGGAGACCGCTGACTGCTTGTGAGCTCTTATTGGCTCCGCCCGTAGTGACGTCACTGCCAAGTTAAGATGCTGCGAAGTATAGTACTCGCAGCCAAAGTTCCAGTTTAAAACTGTAAAATGCACAGTAATAAACTACAAAATTGCTAATCTTACAATAGTAAACTAAAATTGCTAATTTTACAGTTTATTACTGTGCATTTTACATTTTTAAAATAGAACCTGTGCTGTCAGTATTATACTGTAAAACAACAGTATATTTTTTGAAGTGTACTCCTAATATTGAAAGACTACTAACGGCACCGTGCCTAACGTGTGACTAACGTAACACATTTTTGTAACAAAAATTTTACGTTAGTCACTGCAGTTTTTTCTCAAAAAACACCTATCAACGGTAATTTTGCTGCAAATTTTTGGTCGAAAGGACATATATGCCACCATCATCTTAAATGTAAATTCAGCCCAAAATTATTCTTTATATTTTACCTTTTAAATAAAAATAGTACAAATGACTAAGGTAAATGTTACGTTACTCAACATAGAATGGACCCAGTAGACCTTTTTTTCATGGCCAACTGAAAAAAATTCGTGCGATCCCGGAGAGTTGCCCTAAAATAATTAATGACGCTTCAGAATTTTCTTATTGCACTATAAAAGTTATATTTATCACACAGAAATCAACGAAGGATACAAAGGTATGCAAAGTCTGAATAATCGATCCTAAAAAAAGAATAATTTTTTTTCAGAGTTTCTAAGAAGCGCAAAACACCGCCAACTCGGTTTTTTCAATCTATGGACTGCAGCTTCGTGCTTATTATGCACTCATCAGAATGGCATACGAAAGTAACCAAGTTGAATGCAAAAACCCTCTTATAAAGCAAAGAGAGCCAAAAAAAATGGTTGTTCCCAGGGCTGCGGAGTCGGAGGAAAAATGGTCGACTCCGACTCCGACTCCGGGATTTTAAAACTTCTGACTCCGACTCCGACTCCCGACTCCTGCTTTTTTTAATTATTTACTTTTTTTTCCCAAAAGTGTTGAGGGAAAAACCCTAAACAAATGTTGAAATATTAAGTCCATTTTTAAAAGTTTCATTTTTATTCATGGTTGTAGAAAAGACTCACTTTAGGGGGGGGGGCTTAGCAAGCTGGGGTATGCTAGTTAGAGATCATGGGAGGTCATTGTGACCTCTCAAAAAGTTCAATTTTCTCAAGAATTCTAGCAGGTAATTTCACCACATTTACCTCAATTCTCGGAGGTCACTGTGACCTTCCAAAAAGTCCATTTTTTCCAGAGCAAAAGACAAGTGCCGCTCTTGTCATTTGACTCCGTACAAAACTAATCCTTTTCTTGTTAAATGGCCAGACTTTATTTTAACACATTGCATTTTTGCTGCAAATATTTTTTATTCACTTACATAAGCCCAAACATAGCATTTCGTTTCACAAAGCAGACCCGCCATTTTGAAGCCCTTTTTTAATGATCTTAGATGCTTAGGATTTGGATATTGGACGCTGAAAATTTGTATTTGTTAGTTTCAAAGATATATTTTCACCTCCATAAAATTTCATCCAAATCGGAAGTGGTCGGAATCGGAGTCGACATGTTTTTCAGCGACTCCGACTCCGACTTCTTTGGTCCAAAATCAGTCCGACTCCGACTCCGAAGCCCTGGTTGTTCCTGCCTTAGCCCTTGCTTACAGGCGGTTACTCACTGCTTTATTCTAAAAGACATTCCAATTTAAATCGACAATTCTGTACCTCAAAACCAGACTAACGTGAGCCACATTATTGTTACTTGCCTGCATTTAGCCATTTAGCACCCCAGAGACCCCCGTACCTTCCAATTTGCTTGGATAAACCGGTTTTGTATGGGTCTCTGGGACATACTTGACTGCAGAGCACAGAACCATTTGTTTGCGGCATACAAGGAATTGATCTCCTTCTCCTTTAGCACTGCTAAAAAAATATGACGAAATTTTTGTCACGGAATTATTTTTATCAATAAAATATCGTTTAATATAGTGCACAATTTAAGTATATGAAACTGGTTGATTATTTTAGGTGTACTTTGCTAAGTTTTAAAATGTCAAACAAACATTTTAGGGACGCATCTTTATTTATAAACATTATTTTTCTCTCAAATCCGAATTGAAGCGTAGTTGTCAATCTAATGCTAATAAGTTTTATCGTACATTTAAAAAAAAAGTACATTGCTTTAGACACTGAATCCTTCCACATAACGTTTTAAAAAATGAATGCAAATGCTATTTGAAAGTAAATTCCTTCTTGATTTAGATAAATATAACATAAATTAGACAGGGAATTCAAGCATTAAGCCGCCGTGACAAGTATTATAGAGTGGTTTTTAGCCATAAAAACTAAAACTTCTTTTTAAAAACATTTGCCACTGGAACATTTGTTGAAACTTTTTTTCTTTTAATCATTTTACAAGGTTCACAGCTGCCTCCCTTGAGAAACTTTTTTTTTAAAGAGATTTTGTCTTCACTTAACTGTGCTTAGAAAGAAGTGGTACTTTGTTTTGTTTCTTGCTTTCTCAAAGCTCAAAAATGGACTAAAGTTTTAACAGTGGAGTAATTATTTCTATTTTTGTTCGTCGGGTTTTTTCGTAGTGAAAAGGCAGAATTCCCAAATACTTTCTTTACAATCTAAGGACCCCAGTGATATTTTATAAATGCATTGCACTGTAAAAAAATAGATGTTCCTTGTACACTGTAATACGTCCAATTTTAAGGTAATGTTACACTGTAAAAAATAAATGTTGTTTTTACAGTATAATATAGCTACTTTTATAGTAATAAACTGTAAAAAATACTAACTTTACAGTAATAAACTGTAAACAATACTAATTTTACACTAATAAACTGTAAACAATACTAATTTTACAGTGATACACTGTAAACAATACTGATTTTTACAGTAATAAACTGTAAACAATACTAATTTTACAGTAATAAACTAAAATTACTAATTTTACAGTTTATTACCTTCGATTTTACATTTTTAAACTAGAACCTCTGCTGGCAGTATTATACTGTTGCTTTTACAGCATAATACAGCTAAATTTTACGGCTATAAACTGTAAAATTGCTAGTTTTACAGTAAGAAACTGCAAAATTGCTAGTTTTACAGTTTATTACTGTGCATTTTGCAGTTCTAAATTGGAACCTCGGCTGCCAGTACTTTACTGTAAAAACAGCAGTTCATTTTTTACAGTGTATAACAGTGAGCTGTAAAGTTGCTAATTTTACTGTAGTAAACTGTAAAATTGCTAGTTTACAGTAATAAACTGCAAAAAGAGTTTTACAGTTTAGTACTGTACATTTTGCAGTTTTAAACTTTAACCTCTAATGCTAGTTTTACACTGTTGCTTTTACTGTTTAATACAACCAATTTTATAGTAAGAAACTGTAAAATAGCTAATTTTTCAGTTTATTACTCCGTTTTTGCGGTTTTAAACTGAAACCTCTGCTTGCAGTATTGTACTGTAACAACAGCTTTTTATTTTTTGCAGTGAACTAAAACAGTGTTCATAATGCACGAAAAGTAAAGTGGTAATATTATTAACATTATAACTCTAGATATATGTTTTGCTTTAAACCAGTGGTGCCCAACCCATTTCGAGACAATCAACTTATTCAAAATAAATTAAAAAAAAAAACTAACATATACAATTCTTTTTTTTTTCTTTTTAACAAATACATTGTTCTATTATGCACAGAATTTTTGCATTTTTTGAAAAAACAAAAAGTTGCAGAGTGAATATGTAGTGTAGACCGGGGCATGTTTAAGCAGTGTCCCGTTTTCGAAACATGTTTTAATTGGTGTGCAACAAGTCGTAACATGCTGCTGCCTAACAAGTAATCTCACAAGTTTTGTAACTTCCGTTGAGCTGTGATATAGCATTTGAAGAGGATAATGTTTTTTGCCAATTTGAGAAAATGATGTGGACTTCATTGAAGCATCTTGTGGACTAAGACTGTGGACAGACACAATTGAAATTTGGTGCAATGCACGTGTCTTTGGAGTCGTTAAAAACAACGAACAGAATATCATGATTTCCATCGACTTACATACAATTATTGCAGCTATTTGTTTCGTTATTATTCCTAAAAATACTTTTTTTTAACTGTTATGAGTTAATTCATTCAGATCCTAATCAATCATAAACAGCAAAGTTATCAGAAGGAAAAATGCAATATTTATAATCGGCATTTAATTAATACGTACATTTAGTTGATAAAATTTTTACAAAAAATGCACAAGAAAAAATATTTTTTGTAAAAAAATTTTTCACATTTCGCCTCAAAGGACTCAACTATTCTGTCAAGACAAAGAAAGAAAGTATGACATTGGCAAAAAAAAAATTCAATATGTTGTTAGCAGAGGAAGTTATGACCGTTTGAATATCGGTAAAATATGACATTTTTCATGTTTCGGCCTTACGCAACTAAAAGCAAGTTGAACTTTCCTCGGTTATTTATACATTATTTTAAAGTGTTTACACTGGTCTTTCAAACGACACTACTTTTGCCGTGGCAACTGAAATGTAGGGGAGAGTGGTAATGAATGGGCCACTTTTTGGTTTTGAATTTTTGTAATTTTTTCTAACACTTTGTTTTAACTCTAAATTGGTGTTTTAGTTACTTTACTTATCTGGCTATCTAAAAAAGTCATAAAAGTTGGATTAGCACCTGTCTACAATGAATTATAATAGCAAATAAAAATTTTGAAATTTGGCCCATTCAACCCCACCTATGCTGTTGAATGGGCCATCGAAGGTAATGAATGGGCCACTAAATGAATTCAATGAAAACAAGTGGATTTAATCTTTTATTTGCTGAATATGACAAAATAAATGTGACACTTGACATCATGATACAAAATCATACTGATTTAAAATTATATAAACATCAAAACTGATGCAATTAAAATAAAACTGATGCATACCAATTGTAGCAGAAAAAAGACTAAATAATGAGATTGTAAGAAATAAATAACATCAAATATTAAAAAAAAAACAGATAATACAAGCTATGATTTAACAAAATTTATATATTTCAAAAATAATATTAAAAATCACTTTCAAAAACTTCACCTTCATTTTCAAACTTGTCAAAATTCAATTTTTTTTTTTTAATTTACTAAACATCGGGAATAAGAAATATCTAACTTAAGTTACCAAGAACGAAAATGAAATTGTACTGTGAGGAATATAACATGAAGGAGAGAGGGGGCTTTTTCAAGCCACGCACTGCGACCAGAGGTCTGTTGTTCTATAGGAATATAATATAGATCTGCAAATTATATTTAGAAGTTACTACAAACCTATTTTGACGACAGTAATCTTTATCTATGACAGTCAGTTGTGTTTCATATTAATGCGAAAATCCAAAGAAAAGGAATTAAAACAATATTTAGGTGGCCCATTCATTACCATTACATAGTGGCCCATTCAGCCCCACCTATACTTTTGGAATACATTTAGGTTTTTTGAGTACATTGAATTTAGATAACATCAAAATACATCTTAAGATTAGCTTATACATATGTATGAAGTGAAATACTTGGTACATTTTAGTTAGGAAATGTTTTACTAAAAAGGGATAAACTTACTTTTCAGTCAGATTCTTGACCATGCCACTCTAATTTGAAAATGGCACAGCGCAAACGATTGAAAATTGGATGAGTTTAGTAGAACAAATAGCTACATCTATTGGTGGCATCAAAAAAAATTCATGCAAATACTTTTTCATATTTTGTTAGTGGCCCATTCATTACTATGGCCCATTTATTACCACTCTCCCCTACAAGCTGTTTTTGGACCTAAAAATGCTAAAAAACGTCAAAAATGCCTTGTTCTGAGGGCCTTTACTGATTTTACGGTAACATTTTACCACAAATTTAACATTCATTTTTGTAAAGTTTTAACCTTCTATATTCCATAAATAAAAAGAAAATTGGAGTTAAACAGTTTCTGGTAAGAATTTTGGCTCACAGCAACTTCCATGTCTTGAAAATCCGCTTAATTTTTGATGCCGCACCTTCACCTTTAGGGATCCATAAAAACTAAACAGGTTAACTTTAGAACAAAACATTCTGGATTTGGTCTTTCAATAAAATAATAAACATTTGGTAATTTTTTGGAAAAAATCTGAGACGTCATGAATCACAGGCGTGACACTCTCTCAGATTCTTGCTCTTAAAATTGTTTTGTGTCAAACCATATAAAATAATCTGTTTGTTAAATTGAACATCTTTGCAAATAAAACATAAAATTTATGATGATATAAGAGCAAAATATATTAATGCACAAACCTGTAAACTGTTTTGATACTTACAGGCAACCACGGCATATATTAATGTTTATTTTATTGTTTTTGAGCACATAGTAAAATATTATATTCAATATATAAGGTTTTTTTTAGAAAATCATACCTTTTGACAATGTTTTTACTTTATTTCAATCAATGGGTTTTGAATAATGTGTCTATTAAAATTATTTGGGCATGACGTGTAAAAATGTTTTACCGGGACAATAAAATTATGCAATTGACAGCAAAAGCATAGAACTCTTTAAACGGTGCACACATGTAGAATAATGCTAATCGTAAAAATATATATATATATATATATATATATATATATATATAATTTTTATACAAATTTAGAAAACATTAGTTATATTGGCAAAACTGTATGCAGGTTTAAGAAAAATAATTTATTTCAGCACACAATCATGTTTTAATGCGAGCCCAGTTTTCGCGAAAAGTAATCCTGCGTTGACTGTAAGTTGATTATGCAAATGAACAAGTAATCGTCTTCTAGCGCTGGAAATGTAATTTTAGCTGTAAAAACAATCTAGAAAGAGTAGTCGCAAATGAATGCGTTGAAATTTTCACAGCTCAGAAAACGGGTAATAACTTTTTCGTACCACCAAATGCAGAAAAAAAGATTAAGAAATCAAAAGTTTTGCAGGTTTTTTCTTTGATCTTTCTCTTTGATAAAAGAAAGGAGTTTTGAAATTATTTTCATAAATTATTTCCTTTAACGGAAATTTTAAAAACGGAGTTTTTCTTTATTCTTCCAAAAGCCCCATGCCCAGTCCAGATAAGTATAAAAGAAAGCAACAACTTTTATCTTTATAAACTAAGTAAGGTGATGTTTAATACACTGAACAAAATAAACTGTTGTTTTTACAGTTAAACACTAGCATCAGAAGTTCCAGTTAAAACCTGCACAGCTTAACACTGCGTTTTACAGTTTCAAACTGGAACATATGCTGCCAGTATTATACTGTAAAAAAAAGCTCATTTTTTGCTTTGTTGAATCTTCAAATTATTTTTATATATACTTATTAGAGAAGGACTTATCCCAATTCAGTAATTCCAAAATTACAAAAATAAAGATTGTATTTTTTAAATCTTTGATTTGTAAAATAATATTTATAACAGTTCAGAAGTTAATTAAAATGTTTTTAAGCCCTGTACTGTACATCTAGTAATTGCATTTAGATCTGATTTGATCTAACATAATTTAAGCAAACGTAAAATATCAAGGATACCTTATGAATATCTTTTCTTTGAATTCGACTAAGAACATTTTCAGATCTGGCTTCATAATTTGGCAAAAGTTGTTTCAGAACCTGTATTTTTTACTCTTTGAAGCAAGTAAATGTCTAAATATATAATTTAGTAAATTAAGTTTGTAATGTAAGATCATAATTAATTTACTTTTAAGTTACAATTGCTACTTTGTTTTGGCAGCTTTTCTCTTGTTCCTTGTATTTTGTGGAAATTCCTGTTCAAAATGATTTTCGAATCATTCTTAATGTGAAATTCATAAGTATGTTCATTTAGAAAAACTAATTATCTCTCATGTTTGAATTGTCTGCACCAATGTTAATTAAGCAAATGTTAATTTAAATGAAACTTCCATAAGTAGTAATTAGATATTGGCATTTAGGCCCTACTAATTGCTTTAAGTTAGAAGATTGTCTGAACAGCAAATAAATTTCTTTAATATATTTTATCCAATACATAAGTGAAACTAAAAAAGTGATTCCTCATTGATGGAATTAATATATTTTTTATAAGATATTACTTTCTTTTATTCGTTACACTAATTACGGAGTTTTTTTACTGGGTAACATTTTGTCATTTCCGAAGTAAGTGAGTATTCTAGGATATTTTGCTTAGGAGATAAATATGAGTTTCTAATAGCACTTAAAAAATTTTCAATTTTTCTTTACTTTTTTTTCCTCGAAAACATAACAATATCAATTTTCAACGAATGATGTTAAAATTACTGGTCAAGTAAAAATTTCCAAAATGAAAATCACCGTTACTAAAAATCACCGTTACTAACACCGTTACTAACTAGTTACAATAAATTAAACATATAATTAGTACCGAACTAATTTGAGAAAAATACATACCTTTGTGCTTGAAGTTAAACGGAAATATTACAACGTTAAAAAAAGCGTCCGATATAAAGACATTCGACATAAGCTTTTTTCGGGTGCCTTTACATCCGTAAGCTCACATTTTGTGCATTACAAAAGGAATTCCTTGTAACGCCGAAATGCATGGCTGCGTATTCCTGCGCATTTCAGCTTTTTAATGCTGCATTATTTACTTTTGATTTATCTCGCTTCAAACGTTTTGGTGCTTAGAAAACTTTTACGATTCGTGTTATTAACACATTTATGCCCAAGTTTTTTTTAACAATTTTTTTTTTCAATTTTTATCTATTTAAAACTCTTACTCGAAATGGTTTACATATGTTTTAGGCTTAAAATAGTTAGCCGTTGCCATATTTATTAAGTTGTTTAACGTCCTGTTTATGGGATATTTTGAAAATATGTGAGTATAGTACTATCTTACTTGACTTTACTTTTGCAAAGTAACATTACAGAAGGCATCTCTGACCAATTTTAAGCAAATCATTTTAAAATAGTTTAATTTTATGAAAAATAAGTTCGCAGAAAAAACTAATTTTCTGTGGCTACCCATGCTGGATCGCTGCTTGACTGATTTGCCTGAAAATAGCTGTCAATAAATAAACTCTGATGTCCAAATAGTGGCTCTGACTGGTTTTCTCAAGAAGGACTATTTAGCTTGTGTAAAACAGCTTTAGTAAAATGATATAACCGTTACAGGCTTTTGTATGCAGTAACTAACAAGCGTCTCGTTTTTTGGCTACTGGGCATAAATGGGTTGATTTAGTATGAGTATTTTTTGAAAGTAATTGTGCTTTATTAAGTGACACGGTCGCTTCCTAAATACGAATTTAAATTGTATTTCTTAGTGCATTTAACTTTCCGTCGCTCGCATCAATCTGTCACTCGAAATCGGGGGCATTCGGCCTAAGAGGCCACTCATATATTTTAGCTCCCGTCTTCCAGGCATCAATGCTAATGCAAAAAACTGGTTGATTGACTGAGGCAAGAGCTGTGTGTGTGATCCTAAAAGATCGGACAGTAGAAGGATGGGTGTGGTGCTGAGCCTCTTTTAGTAAGTAGAAGGATAAACTAATACTTGCCGGGATCTGAGGTCAGCTGCGCCCGATGGAGGATTAATTATTAAGTGTGATTAACTAGTATCTTCAAAACTGTGCCTTCTTTTTAGTAATAACGTAAAAGTTTTCTTAACTTCTGGAAAAAAATGCAATCCTTAGCCTACTTTCGTAATGTTTATGTCTATGAGCTTATAGCATATGTTTTATTTAAGAGGGTATTAACCACTTCCCTTACAAATTTTTTTTTGGAAAAAATTGCAAAAAAAAAAAAAAAAAACCACCTTTTTTTTTAACCCTACACTGCATGGTGTTGCCAATTGGATACATGGACAATTTGTCCTCCTTATGAATAGCAGAATGTAGTCATAAGGCAACTCAATGCATAAAAAAGTAAGTATTGGGCATATTTAAAGAAATTATCACCATTTATCCTCCATACATGGCAGCACTGATCTGTTACATGTTCTTAAATGTATCCATATGGATAGCTTTTAAAATCACTTAAACTACCAAGTTTTGAAAAAAATTTTACAACTAAATATTTTTCTTTGTCTTTTAAAAAAATAACGTGAATAAAATAAACATTTATCTTTCGTTTAAGATGCTCTTTACATCAAAATAATTATTTGGAAAAAATCTAGGACATAATACATGTCTGTAGCCATTTGGCAACATTATGCAGTAAGCATCCATCTTCGATTCATCTCTGTAGTTCATGAAGTGTGTGCTTTGTTTATGTTTCGCGCTAGCTTCGTTCTCTTTTTGGAAGGTATAAAATAACTATGCGAACCCAAAAGTGGTACTTTCGGCTGCTCTACCGTTTATTAGACCTCGCAGTTATCAATGCTTAGTTGATGTTCAACAGAGTGAGCAAACAAAAAATCAACAGGGAAATGCCTTCAAAACGCGTTCATTTTAGATTTCAGTTAGTACAAACGTTGTGCTTACACAGACAATTAAAATCATTAATAATTTAAAAATGTAGTTTTGAAAAAAATTAAAAAATACGCTTTTACATAGGAATGTGCTGTGATCATCACGGGTTTCCCTCTGATTTTCAAAACTACTGCATATCCGCACTAAAGTTTACATACACTTACAATACATCAACATGCAATACAGTTTAGCCTTTAGTATTAAAAATAATATTAAATATATTACTTTTGTATTTGCAAAGAACGTAAATTTTATCTTTTATTTAGAGTTACGTACATACATACATACATACAAACAAACTCCCCATGTAAAATTAATAAAAGCGTATTAAAAAGAGGGAGACCATTAGCTACAGAGGAACTAATTACAAACCCCCCCCCCCCCAAGAAAAAAAGAAAGCTTGCGTGAGAGAGCGTCCAAAATATATCAGATTTGACAGAATTGATCATCGGAAAGAACACAGTACAAATAAACAATGATGTAAAATGTCAAAATGTAAAGGATTACAAGAGTACAGTGCACCAAATGTTCAATTCCTCTATTTTTTTACAAAAAAAACTAATTTCAAGACTATCATTTAAAATCATTTTTAGCTGTTGAATGCATGGTGTAGCCATTTGGCAACAAAACTATTTTTAATTAGAAAGTGGTGAAAATTTAGAGTTAAATTTTTT
Organism: Uloborus plumipes; assembly: GCA_038373865.1. NCBI lineage: Eukaryota > Metazoa > Arthropoda > Arachnida > Araneae > Uloboridae > Uloborus > Uloborus plumipes. The sequence continues at coordinate 54,185 of JAXGGA010002108.1, read as the reverse complement.
TAAATATTTTTCCATGTTTTCTTATTACATTGACAAACAAATATATTTTTTTCTAAGAAAAATAAAAAATCATGCAGTGTAGGGTTAATTTAATTTTGAAATACAAGAAAATGAAGCAATACAAATAAAATATGTAGGTTTCAAGTTGAATTTTTAATTATTTATAGGCGTAAAATCAATTAGTTTCACCCGAGTTTTCTCGGGATAATAATTACCTGCAACTCATACGAGCCCGAGATAACTCGGGATAATCAGGCAAGCGGTTAACAAACCATGCGTCTTAAATATATTATAATTTTGTTTGAATATATGTGTAGCTGATACACTAATCATGATTATATTTTTATCTTCAAAAGCTGTAAGGTTGAAGAACCAAACTTTTGACTGGCGCAGTTAAAAAAAAATAAAAAAATAATGTTTTAATACTGGTTAAGTCATTACTGGTCCATTTAAATTCGATAAATACTTGACAATCTTGACATGCTGATCTAACAACTAATTTTTAAATTTGTCGCTTAAACCCAAAATTAATATTGCTTATTTATTATTAAGGACTTAAGTAGTAAGTATTCTTTTAGAAAAAAATGAAAAAAAAAACTACTTAAAAGATAACTTCTAGCATCAATATATCAATATTTCGATTATTCATTAATTTTTAAGAATTTAATACTTGAAAAATTTTTTTTAGTAATTTTCCATAAATAAATAAATAAAAAAATAAACAAGTGTCTTAATCATTCACAGCTGCGCTATATAATTTGAACCAAGAGGGAAAAATGATTTTTTTTATTTTTAAGATCGCTAAATAAATAAGCAAGCTACTCGGTTGTTCTTCACATCATAATCAATAAGTGTAGCAACGGGTAGTGCAAGGAGGGAAAAACTCTTCCCTAAAACCTACAAAATTAATTCAATGACTCTAGAAATACATTTTATGAAAATTGCGAAGCATTTAAAACAAGTTTTCTTTCCTTTTTTTCTCTCTCTAAAACAAAAGTAGAAATAAACCGAAAAAAATATCAAGAATTTAAATGAAATAATTTATTTCAGCAAATAGGTCTATAGAAGAGCGGTCCCCCATTTTTCTCCTAAAGTAATCTAGTGTCAACGGAAAGTTGATTATGCAAATGAACGAGTAATCGACTTCCAACTCTTGAAATGCAATTTCAGCTGTAAAAATAAATTTGCTGAGGGAGAGAAGTGGTAAGTGAAGGAGCTCTGAAGTGCAGCTCTCTGAAGCGGTGATTACGCTCACTTTCTGGATAGGTGAAAGAAAAATATGGAAAAAAAATATCCAGTGAGGTGTCTCTTGAAATAATTTCCATTTTATCCCAAGAACTTAAATTGTAGTAGTTATTTTGGTCTTCTATTTTTTAATAATGTGATAAATTATAAATTATCATTTCTCTTTCGTAAGGATTTCATTATTTATTATTGAAATTGTTACTTAACTAATCTTGCTCCTGAATTGAGACACGTAGCATGGAATTAAGTTTCAGCTATGGCGCTCTCGATCGGTTATTTCTCTCTAAATTTATTCGACTCAGTTTGCTCTTTTTCAGGCACACTATGTCGTTCTTGGGATACAATATGAACATAGAGTCAAACCTCGTTCAAATGATTTTCCAATTAACTTTAAAATCAAATCGTATTAGGTTTAGTTCATCTTATCTGACTAATAACTGGGTTAGAATCGGATATGTAGCTCGGTTTAACAGTAAAATTTTTTAAGCGTGTGCGAATAAACGAGGTTCTACTGGATTACTTCTTCCATTTAATCTTTTGCTTTGTGACCATAAAAATTAATTAATATCTCCATTTGTAAAGAAACTCTTATTTGCTTAAGCAAATACACCCACAGCTCGATCATAGCATCCTAAGACTACAGTTTCGCCCTTATTATGGGCTCCACAGTTAGGAATAGCCGATGATCGAGCCGGAGGCAAAAATCCTCTTAATAGCTAAGATCTAGTTCTTATTTGCTTGCTGCATTGTAAGTTCAGTTTCAAATTGTAATAAGATGGTAAATTGCCGTGGATTTCCCATTTGTTTTTTTTTTGGTAAAAACAATATCATTTCATAAATACATTAACACACTATCATGAAACATAATTTTCATTAAGTTGTTTCTTTCTTTTTTTACGTTAAATGTCACCTACTGCCATTAAGTGGCTCAAGTGACCCATGACTATGATGTTTCCCTTATACGCTAAATTACATTTTTGTGAAATTTTAAAGGAAAATAATCAGTTTTTTCACTCACGCAAAAGTAAAATTCTCTATATTTACTATACTTGTATATGTTTCAGATAATGCTTAAAAGGTATTTTATTTAAAGACAATTGAAGACAATTTTTGTAGCTGAAACAGTGAGTACACTCGCCCATTTTTTCAGTTATTGAAAAATATCACATCTTTACTAGTAGAATTAAGTAGGAAGTAGTTAAGGAAGTAGTATTAAATTAAATCTACACCGTAATTTTACGTTGCGTTAAAAATGAATTTTAAACTTAAGTTTTGATGAAGAATCGTTTCAGTGCAATTTGGGAGCAATTGCTTTATTTTGATAATTAACCGTCTTCTTTTCCTTTCTCTCTTTTTTATACTTTTTCTCTTGTCCTTTTTCTTTGTTATATACTGACAAGGTCGCACTTTATTAACAGTAAAGTAATGGAGGGTTCCAGTATGGATATTCTTGTGGTATGTAGGTCAATAAATTAAATTAAAACTGACTTAATCCCCAGGTAGCACAAATAACCTTTAAACGTTTTAAAAACGTTTTTAAGCGGTTGTTACAACGTTAATAACCATTTTACTACCTTTAAAAAACGAAGTGTGCTACTTCGGTCAAGATTTCTCACTTTTCAGAACATGACCATATTTCAGTGTTCATTTAGCCATTTAGTCGTTAGCCTCACTTTTCTAGCTCATTATAATAAACTGGATTTTTGCATTCTTAAGACGAGAATTTGATCTATATTGTTTGGGTTCACTCATCAATAACACACAAGAAGATAATATGACATCTTTCAACATTTTTCTGCGTCACATTGCAGCCACACTGCAAAACATGAAAAGTTGTTTTTACAGTATAATACTGACAGCCGAGGTTCCAATTTAAAATTGTAAAATGCACAGTAATAAACTGTAAAACAAGAAATTTTGCATCTTCTTACTGTAAAGTTTAAAATTTTACAGTTTATTGCCGTAAAATTTTGCAGTATTATACTGTGAAAACAACAGTTTAATACTGGCAGCAGAGGTTCTAGTTTAAAACTGTAAAATTCAAGGTAATAAACTGTAAAATTGGTAATTTTAGTTTATTGCTGTAAATCATAATTTTACGGTTTAGTGCTAAAAAATTCCTAATTTTACAGTTTATTACTGTAAAATTAGAAATTTTTAGTTTTTTCTGTAAAATTAGAAATTTTTAGTTTATTACTATAAAATTAGCTAGGTAATTCCATGCAAGTGTGGAAAAGCGTTGGAAAAATCAAATTACAGCAATGCGTCTGTTTTTCTTTTTTTTTTTTTTTTGGTTTAAAAATGTTAGAAGTTTATTATTTATACTCATTTTTTGTCAAGAATGTAGTATTTTTAGTTTTGGCAGCACTTTGAAGTTGGAAATGGAATCTTAACTTTTGGTGAAACAAATGCTCAATCTTTCAACGTTGGTAATTTTTTTCTCTAGATAACTGTTTTAAAGGAAGAATATTGATTATTACACTTTAATTCAATATTGTGAATTGCTAAAACGAATGTTTTCACTTAAATTAAGTGATTTATGTAAACTTTAAAAATGCACTGTTTTGTGTAACGTAAGTTACCAAAAACATGTTAAAGTTCATGATGTGCATAAAAAAGGGCAATGCAATGATAACGATGCTATATTTTCTATCTTTTAAGTGTGCATTAAGCAAAAAGCTAAAGTTTTTCTTTTAAATATTGTTTATTTAATTTTTTTTCTACAATCAAAACGTGTAACGTAAGTTACCGAAATATGCAGGTAATGTAAGTTACCTAAGTAAGACTTAAATACTTGTATTTATAAAAAAAGTAAATTGTGAAATAAACCTATGTGGTTAGTAGAAGTAATTTATTCAAGAATTATTTTAAATGTACTGTATTTACTTAATTTAAATAATTCATATTTCTTAAAATGTCTCTATTTGTTAATAAGATTACAGTACACCTCTATTATAAATTACATGTGTCTTTTTGGCTTTTAAGATATCAATTCTCTCTAAACAATATCACTGCATTAGAATATTTAGGAGTCATTTTACTATAAATCATTCAAAAATGACTTCTGTTATGCTTTAAAGTTTAAAAATATGTTTTGGAAAAAACAAATATAAAAATATTTTATCTCTTACAGGTGAAATATATTTTATTCTGCTTTAAAATGTCACTGAACTCTGCAGAAAAGATACTGTGTAAAAGGGGTGTGAGAAAAATCATGTGGATATTGCAGATTTATAAATAAAAGTCACTCTTGATGGTATTAAAATGTGTTGGAAAAAGCAAAATTTATCAAAACTATTTTCTGAAGATCCACACATTGACAATCACCATTTAAGAATTAGAAATGAGCAAACTGTGGGGCTTCGTTTAGTTAAGTATTTCAAGGAACAAGATAAAAACCGGTGAATGGTGTGATGAAGTACGAAAATACATTGCATCCTTGTAATTGACGATTATTAAAGAAAACGAGTTTAAAGTAAAAGTAATGGCTGCTGTTGGAACCTATTATAAATGGCCAGAAACGATAATGCATCGAGTATGTGTGCATTTTAATTTTCCTTTTGACTGTCATTTTCATAGAAAGCTTTTATACAAGGTTTGCATAACAATATTTTTCTGTACTGAGGTGCTAATTGTCTAAGAGTTGGTCTAAATGTAACGTAAGTTACCGTGGAATTGCCCAGCTGTATTATACTGCAAAAACAACATTCATTTTTTTTACAGTGCATTTAAAACATGCAAATATCCGCTCATATTTTGCAGTGAAAAGTATTATTTGTTAAGAAAAGTACAAACACGCGTGTTTCAATCGTCTTTGAATGTAACAAAAGTAAAAATTATATTTACATAAAGGAATTCAAGAATACAAAGAAAAAAATCAGAAGAAAGGATAAACCGAATATTCATTCACCCTTTTAGTTTTGTAAAAGTCTCCATTCTGATTCCCCCCACAGATTTTACGGTTGAATATGTATTCATCTACGGCGAAATGTGAAAATAGCACATTTTACTTTAAACACGAAAAGAATCTTCAATCTTTCACTACAGATTGTTTCGTAGCTCTTACATTTTATTTGCAACATGTTTTACACCAGATTTGCATTTTACAGCGAATTTCTCGTTCAGTTTTTCAGCTAAACAACATTTTTTATTTCTAAATACTGCACTAAAGCCTTTAATTCAATAAAAAAAAAAGAAACTAATTCGAAATTACAGTTCCCGTTAATTATTGAACACTGTAAAAAAAAATGTTGTTTTTACAGTATAATACAGCAAATTTTATAGAAATAAACTGTAAAAAATTCCACTTTTACAGTATCAAACTGTAAAATTGCTAATTTTACAGTAATAAATTGCAAATTTTACAATTTATTACGGTGCATTTACAGTTTTAAACTGGAACCTCTGCTGCCCGTATTATAATGTTGTTTTTGCAGTAAAATGCAGTTACATTTTACGGCAATAAACTGTAAAATTGCGAACTTTATAGTAAGAAACTGTAAAATTGCTAGTTTTACAGTTTATTACTGTGCATTTTACAGTTTTAAACTGGAACCTCGGCTGCACGTATTATACTGTAAAAACAACACTTCATTTTTTGCAGTGAAGAAAAATATTATTTGTGAGCCTGCCATCACGCAAAAGGGCAATTCCACGGTGACTTACGTTACATTTTGACCAACCCTTTTGCATTTAGCACCTCAGTGAGAGCAAATATTGTTATACAAACCTTGTACGAAAGTTATCCATGAAAATGACAGTCAAAAGCATAATAAAAATACAAAAATATTTGCTGCATTTAAATTTTTCAAAATTTAGCAGCCAAAAATAAGGCAGTAACTTATGTTACACAAAAAGGGAATGCAATAACGTGACAGTTCGTTCTAAGGCAAATCTCTGCTCTTTCACAATTGTTTTTAGTTTGAATCATAATTTATCTTTTTTTTGGATAGTTTTAAGAAATTATTTTCACAAATTTAAAAATGTAGTTAAAAAATTGAAATTTATGGGAATTTTTAACTGAGTAACTTACGTTACAGTAACTTACGTTACAAAGTTCACTTATTAGCATATTTTTATTACAATAAATAAAGAATGAAAATTCCAGTCCAGTTTAGATCAAGATATTGTAAAATAACAATTATAAGTTAAATTCACAGAAATTTAATACCAAACTCAATGACCAATCAAACATATTACATAACATAAGACTTAAATCCATCATAGCCGCTGTTTTTAACAAGTTCAGGTAATTCAATTTTTCGTATTATGTTTTCTTTCTTGTAATAAATTTCATCTGCGTTTCTGGCCATTTCTAATTGGTTCCAACAGCAGCCATTACTTATATTTTAAACTCGTTTTCTTCAATAATCGTCACAATTCAAGGATACAATGTATTTTCGTACTTCACCACACACCATCATTCACCGGCTTTTATCTCTGTTTTTTCTTCTTGTTCCTTAAAATACTTAACTAAACGAAACCCCACAGTTTGTTAATTTCTAGTTCTTAAATAGTCATTGTCAATGTGCGGATCTTCAGAAAGTAATTTTGATAAATTTTGCTTTTCTAACATATTTCAATACCATCAAGAGGGACTTTTATTCACAAATCTGTAATATCCACATGACTTTTCTCATACCCCTTTAACAGCGCATATGTTCTGCAGAGTTCAGTGGCATTTAATGCAGACTAAAATATATTTCACCTGTAAGAGATAAAATATTTTTGTGTTTGTGTTTTCCAAAACATATTTGATAACTTTAAAACATAACAGAAGTCATTTTTGAATAATTTATAGTACATTACTCCTAAATATTTTGAATGCAGTGATATTGTTTAGAGAGAATTAATGTCTCAAAAGCCAAAAAGAAACATATAATTTATTATAGAAGTGTATTGTAAGCTTATTAGCAAACAAAGACATTTTAAGAAATATGATTAATTTAATATAATAAAGTAAATACATAACGATAAAAGAAGGTTCGAATAAATTACTCCTACTAACCACATAAGTTTATTCCACAATGTACTTTATTTCTAAACGCAAGCATTTAAATTTTATTTGGGTAACTTACGTTACGTGCATATGCCAGTAACTTACGTTACGCATTTTGACTGTGGCACAAAGAATAAAATTAACAGTATTTGAAAGAAAACTATCATTATTTATTTGATACACACTTATAAGATAGAAAATATAACATTACTAATATTGTATTGCTCTTTCTTTATTCACATAAAAAACATTAACATGTTTTTGGTAACTTACGCTACATAGCATAGTGCTTTTTTTAAATATACATAAATCACTTAATTTAGGTAACAACACTTACTTCAGCAATTCAGAATATTAATTTAAAGTGTAATAATCATTAATATTTCATTGCAACAGTTATCTAAAGAAAAAAAGTGAAACTTACCGACGTTGAAAGTTTGACCATTTGCTTCACCAAGAATAAAACATTCTAATGCCAACTTCAAAGTGCTGCCAAAACTAAAAAACTAGGTTCTAGACGGAAACTTATTTTGCATAAGACACTTTCAACCCTTTTAAATCGAAAAATATGCAAATTAATCACACTAGTTTAATTTAATTTTTTCAACGATTTTCCACACTTTCATGGAATTGCCCAAATGTTTCTTTTGTTAAAAATCAATTAATAGAGATTTTCACAAGTGTTCTACCGTGAGATGGCAAAGCTTAGTATCTACAGAAACTAGCTTTTAAGATATTTTAGAAAAGAAAAGCGTTCAAAATTCCATACGAACCTCAAACTTAAGAAATTGCGATCCTTAAATAATACTGACGTGATTATAGAAAATGAAGGCCCCTTTTAAAATTGTTGGTAGGAAATATAAAACAAAATGTCATCAATAGTTCGGGAATTTGCTATAGCCCAGCTTTTTGTAGTCAATATAATAATTCCACATTAATAATATGCCCTTATTATATTATTTGCTTGATTAGAAATCTTGCAAAAATGGATTATTCATTTTTTACGGCTAATTTTCACAGCTAAATACCCACACACTGCGAAAAATAAACTGTTGTTTTTAGAGTGTAATACTGGCAGCAGAGGTTCCAGTTTAAAACTGTAAAATGCACAGTAGAATTAGCAATTTAACAGTTTATTACAATAAAAATAACTGTATTATACTGTAAAAACAACATCATCATAAGGGCCGCAGAGGTTCCAGGTAAAAATTGTAAAATTCATAGTAATAAACTGTAAAAGTAGCAATTTTACAGTTTATTACTGTAAACTAACAATTTTACAGTTTACTACTGTAAAATTTTCAATTTTACAGTTTAGTACTGTAAAATTAGCAAGTTTTACTGTTTGTTACTGCAAAATTAGCAATTTTTAGTTTGTTATTGCAAAATTGGCAGTTTTTACAGTTTGTTACTGCAAAATTAGCAATTTTTACAGTTTGTTACTGGAAAAATAGCTGTATTTTACCATTAAACCCACATCTACTTTTTACAGTGTAGAAGTAAAAAAAAAAACTTGATATCCGAGTCACTTTGAAGAAAAAAGAAAGAAAACTTCATATATGTAAAAAAAAAAAAAAAAAAAAAAAACCTCGGATGATAGACTATTATGCTCTGATATCGATAGCAATACATATATATCTGTATCGATATCTATATTTCTATCTCTTTGCATCACATTTCTCAGTAAATACCAATGCTCGTTCCCTTAATTCCTTTAATGCACTTGTAGATAGTCGCAGTTTCCCAAATATGAAGCCCGAAACGGATGCCTGTATAAATGAGTTTCAATTAAGAACCGGAAATGGAGAGTTAGACTTCCGGAAAGATATATTGTCCTGCTTAAAACTATATGGAAGTCAGATTAAAATCTAAAATCTCCATGATTTCATTGCGGCGAATTTCATAATGTGGATTTAATTATGCATTATATCAGCTTTATCGGATACTGAAACATAAGTACTGCAATTCGAGTTTCTAACGCTTTAGAAGAAAATTAGGCTATGAATAATGTAAAGAAAACTTTAGGATTAATTTATACTGAAGTTAAACACCTTTATGTGTTACATGAAGTACACTGCCAGAACACACCACCTATTTATACTTTAATTTAAAATAAATACCCGTTAAAAATAAAAGAAAGACGAAAAAAGTATTAAAAGTGGCTTAATGCATCTAGAAAATATCGCCAAGTCCAAAAAATATCGCCAAGTTAAAAAAATAAAAAGGTAAAATAAATATCGAAAAATTAAAAATTTGAAAGTAGGGTATTGAGATGGGGAATTTGTGTGTCGGTCGGTCTATCAGTCGATCGGTCTGTCTGTCCCCCCCTAATAACTTTTTAGTTAACAGTCCAATTTGAACAAACTTTTTTTTGTTCGAAAGATCTTTTCAAGGATACTTCATTCCCGTATCTACATTTTCGATTTGAACAATTTTTCGTTCAACATTGAACCGTTCAAACAAGCTGTCACCTCTAATAACTTTTGAGTGAACAGTTCGATTTAAACAAACTTTTTTTTTGTTCGAAGCATCTCGGCAAGGATACTTCATTACCGTATTTAAATTTTCAATTTGAACATTTTTTCATTCAACATTGAACCGTTCAAGCAACCTTTCCCCACCTAATAACTTCTGAGTGAACCATCCGAATGGAATTAACTTTTCTTTTTGTTTGAAAGATCTCGGAGAGGCTCGTTCTCATATTTCGCCTTTTGATTTGAACCATTTTTCATTCAATATTGAACCGTTCAGGAAAAAAATTTAATATTAGCGCCTACGGGGAATTTAAGTTGAATGTTGATCCTGAACTTAAAGTCGGATTTTTTTCAAACTTACTTTGTAAGAAAATGGTTTTGTTAAATAATATTTGTAAAGTACTTTTCTTAGTAATCTTCTGTGAGGACTCTGATTCCGACTATGACTAACATGGCGGAAATGCAGGCTCAGAAAAAAATGACTGACTGTGCAGACGATTTTTTGTTTATTTATTCATTTGTTTTATTTAATTTATTATTATTATTATTTTTATTTTTTGGCAGACGAATTTTTTTTTTTTTTTTCAACTAAAGTGTTTCATTCACGAGGGCATTTTGTTCTTTATTTATATTTAATAACTGGTAACGGATTAAAAGTGAAATTCGAGACATTTTATCAACGGACGAGGTTTTTTTTTCTTTTTTTTTTTCTTTCTTTGATAAAATGTGTTTTGATGTACTTTGTACTTTTATTTTTTTTTTTGAAAACGATTGACGAATTTTTCTTCGGAAGAACTGTAAAAGTTATATTCTTTAAAAGGTGAGACAAAACTTTATTTATTCATTTATTTACTTTTTATGTCTCTATTTCATCTGATGAGAGGGGTATATTTTGCTTTCAGAAATCAGTTTAAGTGCTAAAAAGGAATATTTGACATAATTTTTAGTCTCAGATAATCAAGAGAATAATGATCAGAACTAGAATGCCGATGTCCATGTACGGGAAAGTAGGCTCGTTTAGTTCTTGACAGAACTTCTTGTTTAACGTTGTATTTATGTTTCACATTTATGCACAAATGTATTTATATCTTTTATTTTTAGTTTAGTTGCCAGTTTGTTTGGCATTCTTAGCTTCCTTAAGAGGATGTATGCCTCCAGATGTGTTAGCGTCTATGCCAGACTGATGATTCCTAATCAGGATGAAACTGCAGTATCTGAATTATATTTCCTAGTTGGCGGTGTATTTCATGTAGTTCTGGCTTAGCCCTGGTACCTTATTACTTAATACCTTTATGCGTTGTTATATGAAAATTTTCACTTTTGAATAATGGCACTTCAAGGACGGAAGACCTTTAAGCGAATTGGAATTAGGGTGAAAAGGACAAGGAGGAGGTCAACTGGGTCTCCATAGGTGACACTTCGACGGAAACAAGAAAGAGGATTAAAATTAAAGTAATAGATACGGTGTGAAATGGACATAGGTGTAGCATTAGGCAAAGTGACGGATATATAATATATATATATATATATATATATATATATATATATATATATATAATATATATATATATATATATATATATATATATATATATATATATATATATATATATATATATATATATATATATATATATATATATATATATATATATATATATATCACAAAACATTTGCAAGTAGGTCGTCTTGTGCATATTTTAAAATTACCTTAATATTATGTCCAAAACAAAGAGCAACTTTTCTGACTAATAATATTATATATTTTTGCTTAAGTTTTGCTACTTTAGGTTTTAAAATAATGTCCTAATCCCCTCTTTGAGGGGATCCAGACTTCAATAGACAAGGATTGATTACCGAAAGTTAATCGAACTACATTATACTCCAGACATTCTAAAAAATAGTCACAATACGTTAAGTCGACCAGATTATCTCATTTAACACGTCGTCAATCTTGCAGTATTCCTACCAAATTTCTTGCCCTAGAGGGATTTCCAGTTAAACATTGATTTGAAACCAGTTAAAGCTATCTAATGAAATTGAAAAAAAAAAAAAGTAAAAAACTTTTTTTTTTTTTTTTTTTTTTTTTGAGAAAATGTGAAAGATAATAATGAACTATATAACCCAATAGGAAATAAGAAAATTATTGATAAGCACGATTAGATCACCATTTTTTGAGGATCGTGTGTAATTCAAGTAACATTTCCAAGTCCTGCGCATTTAACGAATTTGATTAACACAGGTTTATTATACATACATACGTTATAGCAGTCTTTAGCGAATTGGCAAAAAAGTAGGTAAATATTTTTATAAGTATCACACATTGTTTCTTTTTCTTTTGAATTAGTAAGTTGCTGAAAAACATTCTGAAAACATTTTATTAATGACACGTTCAGCAAAATGGGTGAGTAATTTTTAATGGTTTTTGGCATTCTTTGCTTCTATAAGAGAACTTCTGCCTTCAACTCTGTTACTTTCTATTCCAAGCTGATGAGATGCTAATTAGCACGAAACTGCCGTCCTTGGGTGGAATGACCGTGTTAGCGATCTATTACATGTGTTACTGCCTTAAGGGGTCTAGGGAGTCTTAAAATTTTAATTTTTTGATTTTTCGAAAACAATATATGTCATAAAGGATTTAATTCTGAACAGTTTGATACCTCACTTTTTACCATAGGTAAAAAACTTTTTGAGTTATCGTAAAAAAACTTTAACTATCCCCAATGAGTTTAATGTTAACAGCAGCTGTTCAAACCTCTTTTTCTCAGAAGTCGATTTTACGTTTTGCGTGCATGATATCTCAAAAAGTATTTCATTTATTTTTATAAAATTTTGCATGCACTTACGAAAAGCATATCTCAACAATCTAAACCTAAATTTTTCTCAAAAATCAAACTTAATTTTTCAGAAAAAAAAATAATTCCTTCAAATTTTGGTAAATTTTGATTCTCATTTTTAAAATTTTAATAAAAATATTTATTATTATTTTTTAAGCTTAAATTTTGGTTCAGATTAGTGAGATAGGCTGTACGTACGTGCATGCAAAATTTTATAAAAATTAATGAAAAACTTTTTGAGATATCATGCACGCAAACTGTAAAACCGACGTCTGAGAAAAAGAGGTTTGATCGCTGCTGTTAACATTAATCTCATTGGAGATAGTTAAAGTTTTTTTATGATAACTCAAAAAGTTTTTTGCCGATGGTAAAAAATGAGGCATCAAACTGTTCAGAATTAAATCCTATATAACATATATTTTTTCCAGAAAGTCGAAAATTTTTCATTTTAAGACTCCCTAGACCCCTTAAATCAGGCTTAGGGAAGGTAACTTGTGTTTAATACCCGTGCTGTGCCTTAAATTTACGAGTTGTACCGTGCCATTGTGCGGTTTCTCGCTGGTGTTCTAATTTCACATTAGCTACCAGTTTGTTTGGTACTCTTTGCTTCTCTAAGAGAATTTCTGCCTCCAACTCGGTTACTTCTTATTCCAAGCTGATTATCCTGTTATTGGTGTATTACATGTGTTTCTGCCTTAACCCTGGCTTAGGAGAGGTAACTTACTGTTAAATATTTTATAGGGTAAAAGCACTAGTAGTCGGCCATTTAAGAGATATTTTGTTGATCTTGCTTAACCTAGAACTTTCAGCTATCAATACAGCAACAAAAACAAGGTACTACTTTAGAATAAACCTTTCTGATAGTGAATCCCCCTACCTATTTCAGAAATTAAAAAAAAATGTTAAAACCCAAGCTGTTGTCAACACTAGTAAATGCTCCAGTAGTCGGACACAGAATCATCTTATCTGAAAAGTAGGCAAAATCGCAATCTTGGATGACGGGCACACCATTCGAAATGAAATGACTCATTACTATTTCAAAAAAAGTACCCAAAACTTAACTGCCACTGGTTGATGATAGACGATATGTGCATGAATGTGTAAATGCGTCATATCTGATTTTGAATTAAAAATATACTATTTATGAGGAGTTTTATGTCATTGTGGCCGACTACTAAAGACTGGCCAGCTACTGGAGCACTTACCCTATACAGGTTAAAAAAATATATATATATACACACTTATGTGTGTGTCTATATGAATAAATAAATTTCTCAATAATTTAAAAATGCGTATTTTAGCTCATTAACGCCCAACCAAGATTAATGCTTTGTTCTACGCATAGCTTGCTTTATTTTGTTTTAAATTCAATTTCCTTCTCGCTGGTGTGCTTCGAACACAAAAATTTCATTTAAATTTTGCTTTCAAGAATAAACCCGCATCCCATTATTAATCAAATTCAATCGGCAAAATAACAACGCAAATAATTTTCAAAAATAACGATCCTTTTAAAGATTCCTCGAAAAAAATAAAATAAATGAACGAAAAGCCAATAGCTAGTTGTCAAGCTTTAAATCTTCGTTTTTGTTGCCAGGAAATGCTTCGCACCTAAATAGTTTTATTCTTGTCAAATCCAATACTTGTTGTCAGCTACGAAAGTAACTGAGTTACAGCTGTCATCGTTGAAGTAAATTTCATGAAACATTTTGTCTTAAGCAAGGTGAAGATAAAGAAAATGAAGATAGACACAGAACTCATTTTATATGTTTGTTTCAACTATTATTTATCTGGAGTTATATGAATATCAACTTAAGTTTACGTGACAGGAAACTAAAAATTATTTTATGTAACATATTTTTTTTTCCTCCAGACCCAGTAAAGAGGTATAGATTTAATTAGGAAGCTACATTATGGATGATTAAGCTGAAAAATATTAACTTAAAAGAATATGATCATCAAAATGGAATGATTTGGCAAAATACGGATGAAATTTATAAATATTTGAAAATTAGAAGGAACAAGTGTTTTATTTATCCAGTAACAGAAAACTAATCCGAAATATTTCTTTCATTAATTCATAATGTAATACCAAATTATATTTCATTAATGAAATTTAATATTTCAGACAGATGGAAAAACTAAGTCTTTACAGCGTCTTAAAATTCTTGAGAAGTACTAAGAAAGGGAAACCTTTTCCCATTCTTAAATATATTACCTGTTATAATGATATAGTAGAACAAGTTGTTCTACTCACTTAAAACACAAAAGGCAGTTTTCATCTTTAAAAAAGTATTGCTGACTTTCATATAGCATTGGACAGACACAATTGAAAGTTGCTACTGTGCACGCGTCTATTAAGTCGCTAAAAACGACGAACAGAATATCATGGTTTTCATCGACTTACATACAATTATTGTATCTATTTCTTTTCGTTATTATTCCTAAAAATTCAGTTTTTTAACTGTTATGAGTTAATTCATTAGTAGATCCTAATCAATCCTAAACAGCTAAGTTATCAGAAGGAACAATGCAATATTTAGAATTAGCATTTAATTAATACGCACTATTAGTTGATAAAATTGAGAGAAATTATCTCTAACTTGAATCTTCTGACGTGTAAATTGAATGAGTAAATTGATAAGTATAATTCCTAAAATGATCATATGCAGTGGTCGGAAAAACTACATATTTTTCGTAGCGAACTACAACTACAACTACTTTCTTATAAATGTAGTTAACTACAGCTACAACTACTTTTTTTAAAATGTAGCGAGCTACACTACTTTTGAAATGTAGTTGCTACTTCGCTACTTTTTAAAAAATAAATAAATAATAAGAATACACCGTTTGAAGATCGACCGAAAAAATTCGAAAAGTGGTTTAGAATGAAAAATTACCTCATTCGAATATGGAATAGAAATAGGGATTGTCTTTGAAGTTATTTGTTACTTTTCCTTTTTGTTCCTTTTTTTTTTTTTTTGCTAAAATTTGTCCTTTTTTAGACATTTTTACATTTTTTACGAATATTCGCCACAAGAAAAACAATGTTTTTTTCCATCGTTCTCTTTTTTTTTTTTAATTTTTTTCATTTATTTATTTATTTATTTAAATTTAAAAGTAGTTTTCAGAAATCGTTACAAACTACTATTTTTTTTTGTATCGCGCTACTCACTATGCTACTTTTTTTAAAAAGTAGTGTGCTACACTACAAACTACTAAAAAATGTAGCTACTACAGTAGTTTCGCTACTTGTAGCGCGCTACTTCCGACCACTGATCATATGCATACAATTCTTTAAATAGAGTGGAAGGGTGAAACATCAATAAGAAAGCCAGTATTGTTTAGTTTGGTGCGATGAGCAACAAATCCCTCTGTATCAAACTTTTTTGTAAAATCAGTAAGCATAATAGTTAGTACACGACCTCTTTAAGAGATGGAGCTAGTTTTATTAGTTAAATGGAATAAATTGACTTTCTCAGAACTGTTGGGAAAACAACCATGATGAGCAGAAGAAGCTAAATGTGAAAGTTTTTCATATTTTTAATAATTTCAAGATTTTTTCGAACGACGACTCAATGCTGAAAAGAGACTATTTATTTTAATAGAGTTTTTAGATTTTTAGTATATTTTAAATGTAGGATTTTTTCCAATTTTCAGAGAAACTTCTAGCTTTCGAAGAAAGTTGAATTAAAATAAGAAGAAAAAATAGTACTTTAGCATATCCCGTAACTATAGAAGAAGAAAACGTATTAAGCGGTAATGGATTTGGAAGGCTTTAATATATTAATTGACTAGATATCATCACCATTAAAAGTCTCGATCTGAAATTTATCAGAAACAGTGGTGGGGCTATGATTGAAAAGTATTTCAGATTCAATTGTAAACTTGTTGCATTTTTTTTCCAATTAAGGCAATTTATTTTAAAGGCTACATACAGCAGCTTCCCTAAATTATAAGAAAGGAATGAAGACGTTGCAACATGTAGCTGTTACGTTTCATCTTCAAGTCTGATTTTCTCTTTCAAACTTTCACATTGAATGCATTATTGCTAATTTGCAAAACACAAATTCAAAAATTTAAACAAAGCCTCCCCATTGCTTCAAATGTGAACTGCAATTCAAGTTGAGAAAAAACATTGGAACTTCTACTTCTGGCACGGTAAATAAATTTTCCTTCTAAAATTGAACTTTCGTATTTTGTATGCATTATTCATAGGTAACCCAAAACCCGAAAATAAAATTTATAAAAAGAATGAAAAGTTTTATTTATTCTTGCATTTTCATACAAAATCAGAAACCAAATTCTTACATTTCAGTGTGCAAGCATGGTTCTACAGTTCGCAAAAAAGCAATAGCCAAACCAACTAAATAAATGTTCTCCGTATTTCATTCAGAGACAGCATACACGATCAAAATTTCAAATGCAATTTTTTTCACAGCCGTTTTCTTTCTTTAGCTGTGCTTGATCCAAAGTTTTCCAGTTTCTGCAAAATATGATTTTAAATACTAAAAAATGGTGGTTAAAACTTCAAATGGTTGCTTATTAATGTATACTTTGCAGCTCGAAATATAGTTTTCTTTCTCTCTTTTTGTTTTCTGTTTTCTTTTTTATCATTTTTTTTCTTTTTTTTTAGTATTCGTTTTTCTTACAGAAATTAAGTAAAAATTTGTCGTAAAATCTTATCTATTATTAATATAACCAGCTTTTTGTTACCCCTCCAGGTCTTATTCATTTCTTTATCAAATTCCGTGATTTACTCCTTATTTTAAAGCTTTCAGTACAAGCTACTGACAAAAAAAAAAAACCACGGTTTGAAAATTGTTTTTCGTCAAAAACAATTTTTTCTATGTGTTTTCTGATACGTTACTTTGATAAATAACACTAAAATTTAGGACGCATTAGCGCGTTTGGCAGTGCATCTTGCTTATAATGGGAAGGGTATGAGTTGGGATCTTGGCCGAAAACCCTTTTTTCTTTTCCTTTGGTAGAAATTTAATTTAACTTTTCGTCATTATATGTATTATTTCCAAGTTTATTTCCCCTTTTTTGAAGGGTACATTATAATTTTAGAGATATTTTATCAAGCTCAAAAGACATAATTTTAAAAACTTTTGCATCGTCATCAGTGAAAATTAAACAAGCAACTCGCAATTCTGTTGTTGTTAGAAAAATTACTCAAAAAAAAAAAAAAGAAGAAAACGAGCTTTCGAGCTCAATTCCTTCTGTCAAGTGCTAATTTGATTACTGGGCAGCTAGACTTATGTACTATTTCTCTAGATTTCTCAGTTAACAAGATATGCATTACTCTTCTAAATTTAATTTCTAAATTATATGAAGTTATTCTTGTTTATATTATTTACATCTGGGCGAAATAAAATTTTGAGTGTCCGCCATTTAAACGGGCTTTTTTATTTGATTTATTTTTATTTATTATTATTATTATTATTATTATTATTATTATTTTTTTTTTTTTTTTTTTGAGGAGGGTGGGGATAGAATTTATGCTCGACTAGTTATGGGACCCACCATTTTATACTTAATTTCAAAAGCACATTAAACATTGAAAATAATATATTTTGGTGTTAAATCAAAGAACAATGCAGGTATACCCACTCCCCCATATTTTAAGCCGATTTTACAAAAACAATTTTAAAATTTAATTCCCTCTGGACAAAATTCATGCGCCCATGGTTTTAGTGCTTTATATTGGAAAATAACTGAAATAAATGTTGCGCTTTTGATAATCTAGATTTAAAACTCTTCCATTCATTTTTTGCCGAGAGTCGAACATTTTCATGGTTTTTCTCAAAAAAAAAAAAAAAAAGAACAGGAATGTAGCTCAAGCAAAGATTATGAGTTAAATCAGCAAAATAAAGGAAAATACATTTGTTTTGAAGAGAAGATTAAATGAAGCTTTTAGCTCTAGGATTACCGTTTGAGGATGTTTTTGGTTGTTTCAACTTCAATCAATGCAATTTGTCACACAAAAAGCAAGAATAAAAACCTTTTTACCAAAAGGTTTTTTTGAAAATAATTTTATTGATGTAAAATTCTGGGGGAGGGGAAAGCATTGCTAAAACTTCCGAAGTGATATTAAATAAATTCGTAAATTGTGCATTTTTCTGTACATATATTTTTTTTCTTCCTTTTTTTCATAAATTTCTTAATGCTTGTTCATTTTTGCTAAAACTAATAGAAATTAATTGTCAAGTGTTACACATATACAGAGAAGAAAATAAATTAATTCCCAAAGTGTGTTTCTAGCAACCCTAAGACTTCCCCAGAGGATAAGAGGAGTTCCATTGCAAGTTAGTTTTTGTATAAAATTTATTTATTTTTTACCAAAAGTTTTGGGGAAAATAAAAAAGTGATGCCAAATAGTTAAAGTGCTGAGCCAGATAAAAGTAATAGTCTTTATCAATAGCTGATTTTCTATGTCACAAACGTAGCAATTACGAATTCCCCAGATGGCCACAAAGCCCTGAAGACAAAAATTTGCAAGATAAATGTTTTACATTGTTTTGTGATGCACAAATTTGCTCCTGAAATGCATTGCCACGCGCCTCCGAGTCTGAAATATGACACTGGTTGTCACAGCTTTTGCATCGCCGTACCAATGCAACAAAGAAGATGCCACAAGATTGGAACAGAGTTCTTGATGAGGCTTCAGAAGTAGTTAATTTCGGCTAGTCCTGCTCCCTAAAAAGGAAGCTGAATTTTTATGACCCCTGAGAAGAAAAATGCGAAGAATAATTTACTCTATTTCCTATTTTTTCTCATTGAATTTAAAAAATATCTTTAAAAGCTAAAAATGACTAATAATGCATTTACATCTTTCTATGATCAGAAAATCATCATTGTAAAAAAAAAAGAAAAAAACCCATGGATAATCTGAACCGCGAATTATCTCATAAAATCAGGAGTTTACTGTATTAACCCTCTCGGCACCCTGGACCTCATATGAGGCTCCTACTTTTGAACTCAATTTTGGAAGTAAACACTTAAAATGATTTTTTTTCCGTCAGTGACTCCACCTATTCATGTAGATCACATATGAGGCTCCTAAGTGAAAAAAAAAATCATTTTAAGTGTTTACTTCTTCCAAAATTGAGTTCAAAAGTAGGAGCCTCATATGAGGTCCAGGGTGCCGAGAGGGTTAAGTATGATTACAAAATACTGAAATAATTATTATAATTACTGATTCAATATGATACATGGCACAAGGATGACAAGTAGCACTCAAACTTTATTTATCAGTCATAGAAATCTAAACCATACACTGTGCTTATGAAAAGTACTCGGTTATATGGTCCTCTTCTCCTCTAACCAATACTGACTGGAGTTTGAACGTCCTTTGAATGGTTTGACATCACCTCGTTAGCAAGACATCCAGCGGCAAATTGAATTGAGAATGAAAAATCAACAAGTAATCCGTACACTTTTTGAGCACAGGCGTATAATGTTAAGTCCAGACGTGCTGAATGTATTATAGTCAATGGTGCCTACTCAGATCACACTATAGGCGTTTCACTGTAAAAAAATAAATGTTGTTTTTCCAGCATCATACAGCCAATTTTCTGGTAATAAACTGTAAAAATAGCTAATTTTACAGGAATAAACAATAGAATTGCTAATTTTACAGTAATAAACTGTAAAGTTGCTAATTTTATATTTTAGTACCGCGCATTTTGCAGTTTTAAACTGGAACCTCTGAGGCCAGTTTTATACTGTTGTTTTTACAGTATAATACAGCTAAGTTTTACGGCAATAAGCTGTAAAATTTCTAACTTTATAGTAAGAAACTGTTAAATTGCTAGTTTTACCGTTTATTACTGTACATTTAGCAGTTTTGAATCGGACCCTCCGTCCCAGTATTATACTGCAAAAACAACAGTTCACTTTTTGCAGTGTTTAATTATACACGTATCGTATCCTAATAAACATCAATCATTACTCTTTGCTCTCCATTTTTTAAAGAAAATGCTATCAAGGTGAAGCATTTTCAATGTAGTTTATTTATTTTCATTTGAGTGTTTCCTTTGCATTCGTAACTTATGCGTTTTTGTGATGTAATAAAGTAAAACGCACCTTAATGTTTTTTTATATTTATATTAATTATAATATAATATTTTTGGGAATTGTGAGATTCAATTTATTTCTGTTTAGTCATTGCCTCGTTAAATAGACAATTGTAGAGCTACCTTAATTTTTAATGCCCGAATTTAAAAAAAAATGTATTCGAATAATTTTAAAAAAAATATAATTATATTGTCAGACTTTATCTACACATTGATTATTTATTTTCTTATTTTGTTTTATGTAAGACCTCTAGTTGGCATTATCAAAACATATTGCGTAACGTTGACTTGTTCAATATTGTATCAAAATAATAATAAATAAAACAATTCAGTTATAAAACATTGTTTATGCACACATAATTTCAAAATCTATTTTACGAAACTCCAAACCATTCTGGCTGGTGGGAAGTAGTCTTTCCGGCATAAATGAAAAAAAAGAAAACTTTTGACCTATTTCTTATAGAACTTAATGTTCCCTAAAAGTTAAAGGCTGACATTTTAAAGCATCTGTAAAATTAAGTATCCGTTCATAATCCGTTTTCGAATTAAATGTATACTTATAAAAGCTCATGGTGATGATATGTATAAATTAAAAAAAAAAAAAAAAACAAAGACAATCACAATTAATGTTAGTAAAAATAAATGATGTTTTGAATAACTTCATGCGAATATTTTTTTTTATCTTTAAAATTCTTTAAAATCATTTTATTTACTCGGATTTTTTTATCCTTATGTATTTACTTCTAACTCATTCTGAATACTTTTTAATGCTCTTTCTTCACTATTTTATAGCCAATTACGATTATTGTTATGAGAAACGTGCTTAAGGATGAAAAAGAAATGTCCATTTTCGAGCCTCGAATAAAAATGACCAAGAAATAAAAGGAAGTTAAAAAGAAATGAGTTTCAATAATGCAGGGAATTTTAATGCTTTTCATTTTACCAAATGAGAATGCCATTTTTTCCTTGTATAAAGCTTCGACATTAAGGTAAACCATTTTTCGTTTCTAATTTTAATCGGCTTACGTTTTAGAATAATTTATTCCAAAAGATTATGGTTTTTTATTTTAATCTTCTAGTGACTCCCTTATAAATAAAATAACAATTGCAAGGTTTCCTACTATAAAAAATATATTTTAATGTCATTATGCTCTTCGCTGGAAACATTTATCCTTATTTACTTCACTTCCATACATCTATTTAAAGTTTACTTTTCTTGTGAATGCTTTGAGTGCTATTTTTGCAAATGCTGCTAAATTTATCATCGTATAATGCTGCGTTATGGGATTTTAAAGTAATTGTATTTTAAAGTTCGGTTTAAACAAGACTTTTTTCATGCTGCAAATGGCAGAATAGTTAAACTGCGAAAATATTATAATTTTGACTTACATACATCTGAGGGTTGTTGTACCTTTTTCTCTCGTCGTCCACAGCATCAATTTGCTGGAAAACAGAGTTTAACTGAGTTACTATGAAGAAGTCTCAGACCACGGTTGCCGGAGGGCAAGGCGTTGCACTCGTGGGTGGAGGGTATCAGGTTCGATCCCAGCCGGTCGAAGATCCACCGTGTTCATTTATGGTGACTAGGGCACGGTAAATATGTTTGTGGAAACCGAGTCAACAAACTTCTTATTCCAAATCAAACCTCTGAGGATGTTGAATCAGGGTTTGCTCAGTTTCTGGTCTGGATAAAAAACAGAACGCTCTTCAAGGGTCTATCCAACCAGTTGAACCACGTGTACTGTTAGGTACGGGGGGACCCTGGAGTGTGAGTGCAAATGATAACCCATCAACTGGCTCCTTCAGGGTCTTAATAAGGGCACATGCTTCTTAATAAAGCCAGTAACTGTCTATAGTCTACTTTTTAAGGTTGTAAAATCACACGAAAGAAACTTCTGTGTATAGAGACATTTTTCATTTCTAATTTGATAATTACACAAAAGGCGTTATAAAACGACTTAGAACTTATTTTGTACTAGAAAAATAGAGACATTAACGATTAAAAAACAAAATTTACTTTGAATTACGATCAGGCAATTTCACAAGACTTTATTAACTGTTTGCTACACTGTTGCGTGTTGATAACAAATTGCTTGTTGATAACGATTTACCATCAGTCAATCTTTCTGATAATAATATAATCACGTTCTAGTACATTTTAACGATATTGTATGGAAGCAAATTGGGGATGGGCTTAATCGTCTTAATGTCCTTATTTGGTACTGTTAAACATTGCAAAAAATTGCAATTTTAACCATTTTTAGTAACAATTTTTCCTTCAAGATGGCGCCATGTGTGGCGAATTCAGTTTGAAAAAGGTTCGAAGAGTGCGTTGGAATGTCTGACGTGTTCGTGGCGTCCCTTGAAAAGTTCGTTAGGCAAATTGTGACATCTCCTTATTAGGAGAAAATTTGGGGTTTGAAACCTTTGCTCTACGTCCATATATGGACAGGATGTCGCCTATTGGCTAAGAAAGTTAGCGTCCATCTCAAGCGTCCCTTGAAAAGTTCGTTAGGCTATTAATCTCCCCCCTGACTCAGAAAGGTGAACATGCAGAAAAAGGCGATGTCTTCTCAGCGATTTCCCCGGAGGAAAATTTGGAAGAAGTCACGAAAGAAGCGTAAGAAACGAATTTAATTGATATAATGAAAAGTGTTCGTTGAAGAATCACGAAGAAAAGCATGCTAACCAAGAAATTACTAATTTTAATTACATATTGCATCACCATTTACAAGGGGAAAAATCTACAGATATTCATCAGTGCGCGAGCATAGCTTTTGAATTTGAACTACCATCACCATGCACGAAAAATGAATTAGCAGCTAAATCTTCTCCCGATATTGCGAAATCCCGAATTTAGTTTATCATCAAAGGAAAGACAGTGCGCGAGCAGAAATTACTTTTCCTTTTCAAGTTTACGTGTCTCACCAATTACGAAGGATGGATCAGCAGTTGAATCTTCTCTTCATATGAGTACGAAAGAAAAAATCGACCATGTGTCCAGTTTTAAGAACGGTGTTGAACTTTACATTTCCTTTTCATACAGAACAATCGACCATGTGTTCAGTTTTTAGGCACGGTGTTGAACTTTACATCTCCTCTTTATCCAGTGCCAGGTGAAGGTTGAAGATTTGAATCCTAAAAACATTTCATCTAAGTTTGTGCGAACTCCATATTGATAGGGAAGAGAAATAATACAAAGATATTTATAAAATACAATTGAAGAGGGAGACGTCGATTCTCCCCTTCTACGAAAATTTTATTGTATTCTGCATTTTAAATACTGGTAGGAAAAATGGGGCAGTACTTATTTTCCTTTTTTTAATAATTGATAAAAGTAAGTGATGATGTATTTGAAAATATATGTTTCTTTTTTTTTAAATATTGATGAATATAATATAATATTTGGAGATTTATGATTTTGTTTAAGTATTAACAATGCTTATATTTTGATGATGGTTTAATTACAATTTAAAAATAAATAATGGAGTGAAAGTAAAATTTCAAGTTGATCTGATTTTATTCAAAAGAATTTGATATGTTTTAATTAAGGGATTTAAATTTCCAATTATTGATTTCAACGCAATGTATTAATCTCACTATACGATTCATTCATTATTTTTTATTATGAAGTTTTAATTTTTAAATTAAATTTGGTTCAATCTTCTAGGCAACCATTTAACAATTAATCACTTTAACAGTTTTTATTAATTTTACAGGTACACTAACATTATTATTGACCAAAGGATGTGAAGGAAACTGAAAATATGTTTCAAAAGTTTTAAACTTTGTACATCATTCTTTTATCATTGACTGAGGCCATTTGTCATGTAGTATGTGTATTCTAAGTTCAAAATAAATACATAAATAAATAAATACTTAATACATAATGTTAGCAAACATTATGTTCTTGTCACTCCAGGACTCGAGAAAAAATATGTTTAAGTTTGTCCCCGGTGGTCTGGCTGTGGTCAGTTTAGGAAAAAAAATTCAATTATTCTAGCCGCATTTACATACCGGGTTGATTTGTGAGTCACTAATGCAATCCTTTTTTTTCAAGTGTATGTAAATTCAGCATGCGCGTGACTATGCAAATGAGCATGTGGAGCCATATAAACTCGTGTGGACTGATGCGCAAGATGTAAAAGGATTGAAGATTGGCGGCTTGCTGGCTGGAGCTCACCTTGACTCGTTGCTGTGTGCGGCGAGGTGGTTCGTCTGACGTCCGTGAGGTGTTTTAAGTCTTCGTTACTGCGATGTCTCGTCATGACTACCACCAACAAGACAACATATAAATATAATTCAGCTGGTTTTGACGTACACTGGGGACTGGATTTCGGCAACATCTTCTATGTATAATAAGTATATTCATTTTCTGTTTTCTGGGATGCACGAATACGTGCTTAAGGGTTTTTGTAAAAATAAAACTCTAGACTTTGTTCATGAAAATTTGTCTGTCTCCGTCACCTCTCAAGTTAGATCTTAAATACACATACAACGATCCAGTACAAAGTTAGCTTCTTACTTTTATGTTAACACATAATTATTTTCATCGACTGGAGATAGAGCTCGTTGCAATACCACACCAGTTTTTGTGTCATTTACTCTAAATCGAAGGGCAAGTGGATGAAGGTGATATGTGACATTTTTTCAAATTTCAAGAAAAGCTTTCAAAAAAATTGTGAGTTTTTTTAATGGATTTTTCTCAACGAGTAAAACGGGGTCATATTCTTAGTTACCAACTATTTCTGTGACTAAAGGTACATGAAGCTGATAGATTTTCCACTTTCGTCCATGGTAAAAAATAAGTTTTTAAAAATAATCACATATCACCTTTATCACCTTACCCACCCCTTCAATTACGGACTAAATTGTTTAGATGCGAACTAGCTTATTTACTTCGATATCTACTCAGAGCAGATTATTTTTAAATTGCTGTAAATGCTATTTAAACGTTATTTTGCAGCAATATCATCAATGTTAATTGCGGTCATGGTTTGTGCTGTTTTTTCTAAGACGGTATAAAAATCGAAAAAAAAAAAAAAGTTATTACTTTTAAAAGGCACTTTTTAATTTGTACTAATTATTCTTAATTTGAGAAATACATAAATTGTTGTTTTCCTCAATATTAACTAAGTCTTATACCCCCCCCCTCCCAAAAAATAAAACACTGCAAATAAAAAAAAAACAATAAGTCAAACCCTTTTAGTTTTCCCAAATTTTAATCGGCTTACGATTTAGAATTACTTTTTCTTGAAGATTACGGCTGAAGATGTATTTTAATCTCAAGGGTTGCTTTTTCACTTAGAAAAAGATAAGCATTTTGCTTTCAATTCAAATACTTTACTTTTAAGTAAAATTTAATTTATTGTACGAAGTTAAATACATAGTTTTTTTCTATACTGTTTCCTCGGGAAACATTTGCAAAAATAATACTTTTATTTTTACTTTATTTATAACGGAAATTTGATTACATTGATACACCATTTTAAATGAAACAAAATATATTCAGTAAATGCAGTTTAAAAGCGTCTTGTTGTTTGTATTTCTTTCTTTTGAGCAAATCAAAAGTAAGCCGCAAAATTGTGTGTGCGGGTTTTTTTTTTTTTTTTCGTCCCCTAACTATTTTTCAGATTTTAAAAACTTGTTCACCATTTCTTTCTCATTACTACTTCAAATAAAACTGTTATATGTCGTGTTAAATGAAGTTTTAGACTGTTGAAAATGTAAACGGTTACATTTTGTCCCTTAATGGTAAACTGTTCCCAGTTTGGGACAGAGAGGATTTGCGGCCGGAGCGCCGTTCTAGTGCAGATTTTCTCGGAAAAAAATCACTACTACACATTAATTGTATTCACATACAATTAATGATGGTTCGAAAATCAATTAATTCTTTTTCCCGTTCCAGCATTTAAAAAAATACGAATTCACCCTTGACTGAGAAGGTAGTTAAGGCTGACAAACATAAACTATACTACGCTGCAAGGTTTCTGGTGTCGTGACGTCGACACTGGTGTCGTGACGTCAGCCAATGAAAAACGAGCTAGATAAAACGTCACAACCTACTTGGCTAATTAGAGGCGATCCTTAACTGCTTGTGAGCTCTTATTGGCTCCGCGCGTAGTGACGTTTAGTGTCAAGTTGCTTTCTTGTATAGTATCTTACTAACCCCAACGTTACCATTTTTAAACAATAAAGTTATGGACATAGACAATGTTGTGCAGTACATAGCGATGCTTAAAAAATCTGAGACTGGGAGAAGTAGGCATCGAGAAGGAATAAATGTGGAGAGAGTGAAGTCTTCAATTCTTTAAACAAAGATTTTAAGTCACGTAACTTATTTCAAAGTAAAGTGTTGGAAGAAATCAGGTTTCTTTCAATTGTTTTATGCAAAACGTGTCTCTCATTCGTCCATGTTGAGCCATGTGACTTGCGATCTTTGTTTCAGCTATTTCTCAGCCAATAGTTGGACTTGCCAACTATTGGCTTAGAAATGCATTTACTAATATCTGCTTGAAATATATGTATTGGCGAAATTGTGCATGATTCAAGATTTAATGACCCCCTCCCCCAACGTCCTTTACTGTTTTATTCTTGTACTTGTCATGTACCTTGTCATTAGAAACTAAAGGAGTTAACTCTTAATGATAATCAGTGAAAAAAATGCAAAGCTAGGAAAACTTTTTTTTTTCAAACTTTTTCATTGAAAAACACAATTGGCGATTTCACAGTGGCAGTTTTTATCCAGCAATAAATGGTTCCTTGGAGTATCTTTCACAGAAAAAGCAAGAACTGCTGAATGAAAATATTTTAACCAACAGTAAACTTAGCAGAATTTTTTGTGTTGAAACGGCGGTTGTTCCTTTCCCTTCTAGACAAGTGAGGCTTTGGAAAATCTTTCTTTAAGGCACCACAAAGCTAAGTGAATTTATTTCTACATAACAGGAGAGAATCAGACAGTTGATTTATAAAGCACTTCTCTTTGAAATGCCTAAAGAAAATTCGAAACAAAAAATAAATAACTGATTTACTGTTCAGAGGTAGAAAAGTTTGTAATTGGTATTAATTGACGACACATTTTACGAATGTGTTTATGTGTTTCAGGCTTGAAGAAAATGTATTTTTATCATTTTTACAAACTGAAATTCCAAAGACAAAAATTTTCGGAATGAATTTAAAATTATTTATTCATTCATTTCCAAATATTAACTGAGTAGAACACTAAAAATGCTGTTCTTAATGAAGAGTGGGATAATGACTTTTTGTCCTTATTGTTTCATTTCTTCATTCGTTCGTTCGCTCATTTCTTTAGTTCACTCATACAATCATTTATTTATTTAATTATGTATTCATTTATTTAATTAAATTAAAATATATTTAGAAATAAAAGTAGAAACTTTTTTAGGAAAAATCATTTTAACTATCGCTTTCTATTTATGTTTTTTTCTATTTATGTACTTATGTAAGGTTTTCTATTCATGTTTGAAGATTAAATATTTACTGCCAAAACTTAAGATAAACATTTCAATGCAAGTTTTAATATAAATATACATTGTTTTTTTTAATGCATTGCAATATTTAAAATAAAGTTAGGAGTGTTTATTTATTAAATCGTAAGTTATAAGCGCTTCACTTTGCTCCACTATTCTGGTCTGAATTAACTTATAATTTCGGGGAAGTTTCAAATAGTTCTATACATTTACTGAAGTTTCATACAAAACTATAGCATTTATTTAAATAAAGATTTATTTTGAAATTGCTGGTTTAAATAAATATAGTAAAACACGAACCATTTTGCTGAAGTTTTTATTCAGACAACTAAAAAAAAAAAAAAAAAGAAAAAAAAAATGCCGAAAAAATAAATCATTATCAAACATTATTTCTTCATACCACTCAATTCAATAAAACAAAGAACTACTCCCTGACATTATCATTAGAGAATTCATTTTCAAAAACAGGTTAGATTTTTGAAAATTTCTTTCTTGGTAATTCCTAGCCTCGTTAGGGAACTTCCTTTTGCCTTATTATTGCCAGATTTTTGCCTTGATTTATGTTCCTTAACAACTTCAGTGTCGCAGGCTCTTTTTGGTAACAGTCCAAGATTACGCTAATCTTTTCACACATGTTTTGTTTTCATAAATGGCGTATCTTTATTTCTTCTTCATGCTAATGCTCCAAGCGAAGGTTCTTCATTTTGCAATTTAGATAAATTTAGACGAATAATTCTGCATTATTTTTTATCTTCATTGATTAATGGTAAAAGAAAGCTTTTTTTGGACAAAATACACTTTTTTTTATAATAAAATTTATTCTTGAATTAATACGGAATATCTTTAAATCTAAAGGTAACGAACGTTTTTTTTTTTTTTTTTTTTTTTTTTTTTACAATCTATGCAACAAAACATGCGAAAAAAACCCAAAGAATTATTTAATTTTTAATTGTCTTTTATTGAAGAAACATTACGTTTTGCTTGTTTTACATTACGTTTTGTTTGATACAATATAAAACTACACTGAAGTGACAAAAGTCATGGGATACCTCTTAATATCGTGTCGGCCCTCCTTTTGCCCGGCGAAGTGCAACAACTCGACGTGGCATGGACTCAACAAGTCGTTGGAAGTCTTCTGCAGGAATATTGAGCCATGCTGTCTCGATAGACGTCCATAATTGTGAAAGCGTTGATGGGGCAGGATTTTGGGCACGAACAGACCTCTCGATGGTGTCCCATAAATGCTCAATGGGATTCATGTCGGGCGATCTAGGTGGCCAAATCATTCGTTGGAATTGTCCAGAATTTTCTTCAAACGAATTGCGAACAGTTGTGGCCCGGTGACATGGCGCATTGTCATCCATAAAAATCCCATCGTTGTTTGGGTACATGAAGTCCATGAATGGCTGCAAGTGATCTCCAAGTAGCTGCACATAAGCATTTCCAGTCAATGTTCGGTTCAGTCGCACTAGAGGACCAAGTCCATGCCATGAAAAAACAGCCCACACCATTACGGAGCCACCACCAGCTTGAACAGTGCCTTGCTGACAGTTTGGGTCCATGGCTTCGTGGGGTCTGCGCCACACTCGAACCCTACCATCGGCTCTTACCAGCTGAAATCGTGACTCATCGGACCAGGCCACGGTTTTCCATTCATCTAGGGACCAACCGATATGCTCACGTGCCCACGAGAGTCGCTGCAAGCGATGTCGTTCTGTCAGTAAAGGCACTCGAGTCGGTCTTCTGCTGGAATAGCCCAAGAAATCCAAATTTCTCCGCACAGTTCTAGCAGACACGTCCATTGTACGTCCCACATTGATTTCTACGGTGATTTGACGCAGTGTTGCTTGTCTGTTAGAATTTACGACTCTTTGCAGACGTCGCCGGTCTCGATCTTTAAGTGCAGGCGGTCGACCACTGCGCTGTCCATGGTGGGATGTTATGCCTGAAATTTCATACTCTCGGCACACTCTTGACACAGTGGATCTGGGAATGTTGAATTCTCTAACGATTTCCGAAATGGCATGACCCATGCGTCTAGCTCCAACTAACATTCCGCGTTCAAAGTCTGTTAATTCACGTCGTGCGGTCATCATCACGTTAAAACCTCTTCACATGAATAACTTGAACAGAAATGAAAGCTCTGTAAAAGCACTGCGCATTTATACCTGTTCTATGCGATGCTACTGCCATCTGAAAATTTGCATATTGCTATCCCATGACTTTTGTCACTTCAGTGTATTATATACAGTTGATTGAGGTTAGTTGAATCCCCTTGAGGGGTGATGTTTGATGACCTATATTAGACCATTTGATTAAAACATTTTTCATAATGATTTATTTTTATTTTGAACTTTATTAATAAACAAAAATTCAGCACTCATGTTTTTAAATTGTGCTTTAAGTAGTCTTACGGGTTTTTTTTAAAATCTTTTTAAGCTGATGTTTGTATAACTTTTTTAAAACGAAGGGATAAGTCAGTCATCTACTTTTTATTTAAATATGGCGCTAGCTTAACTAATGGCATTCAATTCTATTTTATCTAATCTATCTAATATCTTTAAACGAGCAATTATTGTATATATATATATATTTATTTATTTTTCGGATCTCGAAAACGGCTCTAACGATTTCGATAAAAATTTGTATTTAGATAGAGTTTTGGTTTCTGAGTTCATCTACGTCGGCGTTTTTTCTGTAAAAACGCGAGTTTTCACAAAAAACCACGTTTTTTTTGTGCCTTCATTGAAAGTTTGAGAAGCTTTTATTGCGCCATTTTCTTTATGATTACTTTATTGTTACTGTTTCCTTGGCGACCACGCTTTGTTATAACAATTGGATTTCACATTTAATCACATCAGCGCAAGTTCAAATTATGGTATTTGGCAACGTTAAATTGTTATTGTTTTTGAAACGTGAAAGCAAGGCTTCACTAGATGTTGGGATAAAAGCAGTGGTAATAGTCCACCGACATCTATTGAATTTTATGGTAACTTACAGTATATAAAAATCAGATTACTTTACTTTTCAAGTGCGATTTCAAAATTGAGTATAAAGGTGTTATAGTTAGTTTTAAAATACTTTTTTTCCTCCTCAAGAGTGTTTAGTAAGATATTTCAGGTAAAAAATCAATAAATATGAAACTCATTCTTAAAATATTAAGTTACATCTAATATCTTTAGACGAGCAATTCTTGTATATATATATTTCGGATCTCGAAAACGGCTCAAACGATTTTGATAAAATTTTGTATTTAGATAAAGTTTTGGATTTTGTAGTCCGATCGGTAAGTCGTCGGACTCGTAACCGGGGGGTCCCGGGCCGATCATATAGAGGAAGCCCAGCTGATCAAAGATCCACAGTCTTCATAAATGGTGGCTGGGAGACGTTAAAAATGTTCGTGGTATCCTTTAAGTGAAACGATATCTCAGGGGGATGCTGGGCCAAGGGTCTCCTCGGCCCTTGAGTCTGTTCAAAAATGAACAGAGCGCTCTTCAAGACCCATCCCGGTTAAACCATGAGTTGTGGTATGTACGGGGGAACCTTGGAGTGTCAAGTGAAGTGAAAGTCAAAACCAACTGGACTAAATGCGTACTGGAGAACAGGGACTCTGCATATATTCTCATCAACCCCTCCCGCGCCTTCGGCGCCAAATGAAATGAAATTTGGGTGTGATTTTACGGTGGGCATGGATTAACCCTTTGACGCAGAATTTTTATCAACGTATTTTTCATACTTTGTTCATTACTCTGCATTAATTTACGGTAAAATAAGAGTAAAATATTATATTTAGCATTTTAATAATTTTCTGGTTATGTAATACAGCACAGAACAGTGGTGTCCCTTTCTGCGTAAAAGGTAAAATATTCATGGGAAATCGGTGTTTCGTTCAGTGGGACACCGGTGTCCCATTTTTGCTTCAAAATGTTAAATAAGGTTGTGTTTTTTAAAACAAATTACGGCTGTTTTAAATGCGTAATTGCAACCAAAGGCTTAAAAATGCTTTTCAAGTTTATCTAAATGAGTACTTCGCATTTTAGAAAAAAAACACGAGTTTACAAACCGCTTTTTTTTTTTTTAACCGAGTGGGCTCGGTCCCCAGGTACTGAAAAATTATAACACAAAATACAAAAGAATTACATTTGTGAAATCTGTTGAAAAGCTTTAGGTATACATTTTACTTTTAAATGTAAGTCATTGTTGAATAAACAAAATATATTTGACTAAACTAAATTTTAGTTAATCGGGAAGCATGGTAAATACAAAATTCAAAAGGCACCTTCTGTTAAAATTTGGCTAAGAGGGAATCATATCATTTTATTCTCAGTAAAATTCCGTCATCATTTTCATCAGAACACTAAAATGTGTCGCTATTTCTGTTCTTTTTTAACGATTTAGTTGTATTTTTTTCATTAGCACCATCAACTTCCAAAATTAAAGCTGCTTAATGATTGACGGTTTCCCTAGGATGGAAGTTTTATAAATACACAGTCACCACATTTTGTTGTTCTATATGTACTACAGTGAGCTCTCAGTTATACACCGCCTCATTTATGCGTCTTTTTCACTTATACGACGATTTTCAATGATCCCAGCGCATTCTATAGTAAAATAAAGCTAATTTCATTCGTTTGAGCGTCGCTCTAAACATGAATATTTCACTTATACGCCGAATTTTTCGAAAAATGTAAAATAATTAATTTATTTTCTTTAAAAAATAGGCATGTTACTTTACTTTCATCTTTAATCTTCCACCTTTATTGCTCACAGAAGGCATTTTTTCCGCATGAACTAGAGTTTGGAGACGGAAAGTTATCTATTATGAATCGTTTAAAGGGTTTTAAACAGTTTGTGATTAGGTGTGCTACAATTTTTGTTTTATCTTTATCATTGTTTTTACGTTACAATAATTGCCAACAGTGGCGTAGCTAGGGGTTGGCAGGAGTGGCTCTTGCCACGGGCGCAGCAACCAGGGGGGCGGCATTTTGACCGATTAAAAAAAAAAGACCAAACAGACAAAAAATAAAATTTGAAAGACACTCCGAGCA
This sequence comes from Uloborus plumipes, assembly GCA_038373865.1. Classification (NCBI taxonomy): domain Eukaryota; kingdom Metazoa; phylum Arthropoda; class Arachnida; order Araneae; family Uloboridae; genus Uloborus; species Uloborus plumipes. Next base: position 21,015 of record JAXGGA010002108.1, on the reverse strand, counting down.
GCGCAAACTGCGCCCCCACGCCACAAGACAAATGATACAAAATGTGCAACATTGCTTTGGTAGATTTCGGTTGGATACAAGCTTAAATCTATTTGGCAGGATAAAATTTAGTTATATGGGGTCTGTATAATAGACCCCATCTGAAATCGGTCGGTCTTATCCAGTGGTTGAAAAACTGCATTTCTTTTGTAGCGAACTACAACTACAACTACTTTGTTATAAATGTAGTACCTACAACTACAATTACTTTTTTTAAAAAAATAGCGACTACAAACTACTTTTAAATTGTAGTGGCTATTTCGCTACTTTTTAAAAAAATAAATAAGAAGCATACACCGTTTAAGGATTGACCGATAAAAATCGAAAAGTGGTTTACATTAATGAATTAACTCATTTGGATATGGAATAGAACTAGGAATTATCTTTGAATTCATTTGTTACTTTCCCTTTTTGTTCCCTTTTTCTTTTTCTTTTTTTGCTAAAACTTGTCCTTTTTAGATTTTTTTTTTGCAATTTTTACGAATTTTCGCCAATGGAAAATATTCAAAGTTGAAAGATTGAGATAATTCAACCTTCATTTTCTTTTGTAATATCTTGTCGGGGAATATTTAGGAACATGAAAATTATTTGAAGGAATATAAAAATTATGATGCCTAATAAACCCATGACATCAAACAGATAGAATGTATTTCATCAAAATGATGTATCTAAGGGATCACCAGCTCATATTTTTATGGTTCTTATTTCTTACTAGCTGACCCGGCGAACTCTGTTCCGCCTTAAAGGCAATAAATAAGCAAATTTTTGAATTTATTAAGTTTTCTATTATTAGAAAAAAAATTAAGTACCTACATTAGTCATTCATTATTGTTCTGTATTTTAGTACATAGGTTGCTCTTCACTTAAGTACCTTGTGATACACAACATTTTTTGTTTTATTATCTGGCGCAAAAACAAACAACGCGGATGGTCTTCCGACCACATATAATTGACCATGGGAAAAACAGTGATGTTCTAGATTCAAACCACAAACTTTTAAGGATTGGATTTGTAATTTGTTAAAGGTCATGAAAAATGCAAGACGGAAAGGAAATTGAAGTCTTTTAAATTCAAACGGCATATCGGTTGGGATCATTGGGATCCTAGGAATGAGCAATCGTTTCTGACAGCTTATCACATATAAATTTCCAGGAAAGTAACGCGTTTGTTTATAATTTACTTCACAAAAAAGTCAAATTAGGCTCAACGCACCGATAACTTACAACCTGTTTACTGCGCTCCGGAAGCTGCCAGAACGTGTGCTTTATGTCACTCAGCCATGGAGGTGTCAAAAAAGGCTTAGTAAAAAGGCTTAGTCAATAAAACAGTTTTTCTATTTATGTAACTGACACATATAAATTATAGCCTATGTCCGTCTCTTGGCTCTAAGCTACCTACCCACCAATTTTTAGCCATATCGGTACAGCCGTTCTTGAGTTATAAATAGTGTAACTAACACGACTTTCTTTTATATATATAGAAGAAAGAAGATAGAATAGTAGTGAGAAGAAAAACCTCTTTAACTGCAGTGCTAGGAGCTATCTCATCGAAGCGCTTTCTACCTCTCAGCCTCAGAGGCGTAAAAACTCTTAAATGACAATCGTTTCTGACTGCTTATAACATATAGATTTCACAGGAAGTAACGCGTTTGTTTATAATTTATTTCACAAAAAAGTCAAATAAAACTCGATACGCACCGCTAACTTACAACCTGTTTGCTGCGCTCCGGAAGCTGCCAGAACGCGTGCTTTATGGAGCTCAGCCATGGAGGTGTCAAAAAAGGCGTAGAAAAAAGGCTTAGTCAATAAGACAGTTTTTCTATTTATGTAACTGTCACACATAAATTATAGCCTATGTCCGTCCCCTGGCTCTAAGCTACCTACCCACCAATTTTTAGCCACATCGGTACAGCCGTTCTTGAGTTATAAGTAGAGTAACTAACACGACTTTCTTTTATATATATAGATTTCACGAAAAAGTCAAATAACACTCAACGCCCCGCTAACTTACAACCTGTTTACTGCGCACCGGTAGCTGCCAGAACGTGTGCTTTATGTCGCTCAGCCATGGAGGTGTCAAAAAAGGCGTAGTAAAAAGGCTTAGTCAATAAGACAGTTTTTCTATTTATGTAACTGACACACATAAATTATAGCCTATGTCCGTCTCCTGGCTCTAAGCTACCTACCCACCAATTTTTAGCCATATCGGTACAGCCGTTCTTGAGTTATAAATAGTGTAACTAACACGACTTTCTTTTATATATATAGATTTACTTCACAAAAAAGCCAAATAACACTCAACGCACCGCTAACTTACAACCTGTTTACTGCGCATCGGAAGCTGCCAGAACGTGTGCTTTATGTCGCTCAGCCATGGAGGTGTCAAAAAAGGCTTAGTAAAAAAGCTTAGTCAATAAGACAGTTTTTCTATTTATGTAACTGACACACATAAATTATAGCCTATGTCCGTCTCCTGGCTCTAAGCTACCTACCCACCAATTTTTAGCCATATCGGTACAGCCGTTCTTGAGTTATAAGTAGTGTAACTAACACGACTTTTTTTATATATATAGATTTCACGAAAAAGTCAAATAACACTCAACGCCCCGCTAACTTACAACCTGTTTACTGCGCACCGGTAGCTGCCAGAACGTGTGCTTTATGTCGCTCAGCCATGGAGGTGTCAAAAAAGGCGTAGTAAAAAGGCTTAGTCAATAAGACAGTTTTTCTATTTATGTAACTGACACACATAAATTATAGCCTATGTCCGTCTCCTGGCTCTAAGCTACCTACCCACCAATTTTTAGCCATATCGGTACAGCCGTTCTTGAGTTATAAGTAGTGTAACTAACACGACTTTCTTTTATATATATAGATTTACTTCACAAAAAAGCCAAATAACACTCAACGCACCGCTAACTTACAACCTGTTTACTGCGCATCGGAAGCTGCCAGAACGTGTGCTTTATGTCGCTCAGCCATGGAGGTGTCAAAAAAGGCTTAGTAAAAAAGCTTAGTCAATAAGACAGTTTTTCTATTTATGTAACTGACACACATAAATTATAGCCTATGTCCGTCTCCAGGCTCTAAGCTACCTACCCACCAATTTTTAGCCATATCGGTACAGCCGTTCTTGAGTTATAAGTAGTGTAACTAACACGACTTTTTTTTATATATATAGAAGATAGAATAGTAGTGAGAAGAACAACCTCTTTAACTGCAGTCCAGGAGCTATCCCACCAAGCGCTTTCTACCTCTCAGCTTCAGAGGCGTAAACACTCTTAAATGACAATCGTTTCTGATAGCTTATCACATGTAAATTTCAAGGGAAGTAACGCGTTTGCTTATAATTTATTTCCCAAAATAGTCAAATTAGACTCAACGCACCGCTAACTTATAACCTGTTTACTGCGTCCCGAAGCTGCCAGAACGTGTGCTTTATGTCGCTCAGCCATGGAGGTGTCAAAAAAGGCTTAGTCAATAAGACAGTTTTTCTATTTATGTAACTGACACATACAAATTATAGCCTATGTTCGTCTCCTGGATCTAAGCTACCTACCCACCAATTTTTAGCCATATCGGTACAGCCGTTCTTGAGTTATAAATAGTGTAACTAACACGACTTTCTTTTTTATATATAGATTTACTTCACAAAAAAGCCAAATAACACTCAACGCACCGCTAACTTACAACCTGTTTACTGCGCATCGGAAGCTGCCAGAACGTGTGCTTTATGTCGCTCAGCCATGGAGTTGTCAAAAAAGGCTTAGTAAAAAAGCTTAGTCAATAAGACAGTTTTTCTATTTATGTAACTGACACACATAAATTATAGCCTATGTCCGTCTCCTGGCTCTAAGCTACCTACCCACCAATTTTTAGCCATATCGGTACAGCCGTTCTTGAGTTATAAGTAGTGTAACTAACACGACTTTTTTTTATATATATAGATTTCACGAAAAAGTCAAATAACACTCAACGCCCCGCTAACTTACAACCTGTTTACTGCGCACCGGTAGCTGCCAGAACGTGTGCTTTATATCGCTCAGCCATGGAGGTGTCAAAAAAGGCGTAGTAAAAAGGCTTAGTCAATAAGACAGTTTTTCTATTTATGTAACTGACACACATAAATTATAGCCTATGTCCGTCTCCTGGCTCTAAGCTACCTACCCACCAATTTTTAGCCATATCGGTACAGCCGTTCTTGAGTTATAAGTAGTGTAACTAACACGACTTTCTTTTATATATATAGATTGCGTCCACTGCTGTACTCGTGCAAGATGAGAACCAGTCAAGGGCGTATTTAAGGGGGGCGAGGGGGCACGCCCCCCCCCCCCCGAAATCGAGAAAGATTTTTCAAAAGTAGATATTCGGTTCGTGTTTGGTCAAAAAAAAAAAAAAAAAATCCTTAAGAAAAAAGCCCACTCTCTATTAACTTTGTTTTCAAAGGTGTATATAAGGAAGGGCCCCAGAGGCCTTTTTTTTAAATAAGGGTAGTTATTATTCGGTTTAAGTTTACTCTTAAATTATTTACGTACGTTTTGCTTGAAATACATAAATAAATAAATAATTATTGCTAATAATAATTCGGAAGATGACACCAGGCAGTGGTGCAACCCAAGAGGGTCAGGGAGACCTTGCTCTTTACTCAAGAGAAAAAAAGAATGTGTCTTGGGAAAATGAAGATATTTCAATTAGAAAACGCATAGAAAAAATCCTAATCATGTTGAATAGAAATCTTTAAATGAAAAATATTCAACAAATGTAGATTATTAGTCAGCAAATTACGTTTCTCTATTTCTTCTCATTCCCCCTTTTTTCTAGTCAGTCAGGAAAAAAAAGTCTTTAAAATAATGCTACACTCAATAAATTTAAAATAAAGTGTAATCATTCCTCCCCGGCAGGAAATTTAAAATAAAGTGTAAGTATTCCTCCCAGCAAGAATTTAAAATAAAGTGTAATCATTTCGGTTTTAGTTTTTTCACAAATAATTTCCAAGCTTTCTGCTGAACAAAAGAAAAAAAAAATAGAAAAGAGGTAGAAGTCCAAGCCGGCCGAGCTAGAAGGGGCACGTAATTTTTAATCTCTTTACCAGGGGTGAAATTAAAGAATAGAGTGCCTTTTCTCAGTTGCGGGTTTAGGGTAGGAAGTCGAGGCCCGTGTATCCGCCAAGCATGAATTCAAAGAGTCCAAAGAGATCTAAAAATTTCGCTTTTACAACGTGTAATTTAATTGCAGTTTCAAGACTTCAATATCCAAAAATTTTCGGAAGAGAGTTCTTTCCCCGCTTCTTCTTCAATACCTTGGTCAAACATTGCCTCAAATGGCATTTTAGAGATTTAAAATTCAAACAGTTAACGGTAGTTGATATCCCCCTTACTTTTCTAAAATCTTTAGCTCTAAAATGTGTTTTTAGAAAAGAGAGAGCTCCCGAATTAGTCTCTATGCCCAAAAATTTCCGGAAGAGTCCCTAAATCCTTTTATTATCCTAAATTTTGTCAGACAAAGCCTAAAAGCAGTTGTTCCTATCAAGAATCATGGTATAAGCGGCGCGATTGAATTATTTTTAAGGGGCGTTTTTAAAAGTTTTTGTTTTCTTTTTCTTTCACGTGTGGCTATCGTTTTCAGAGGGATCTTCGTGGAATTCTTGGATGATAAGTTTTTGCTCTTGGGGGTAATGGGCACCTCTGCTAAAAGTAAAATTTTCGGATACAGATTCGGATACAGATTTTTGGAATGCAATTGTATGATGACAGAAAATAACTTCTCTGTTGGTATTAGCTTTTCTGTGGCGAAAACTAGCGAGAGAATAATATGTATTTCTCAGAATGGGGAGGGAAAGGTTTCTAAAAAACGGCGATTGCAAATTTCGCGATTCTAAAAATTTGCACCAAGAATCTACAGAGCCCGATTATTCTGACATTGGACATGGGGCACATTTCTATTTCATGGCCCCTGCCTTGCCTTTTCATGTCAGTTACGTGTTATGAGTTAAAAAATTCTTACAATATCAGAATTAAAAAAAAGTTTTGTGCAAAGATCAAACTTTAAAATTATAATAATAATGCTATCAAATTATTAAGACAAAAATATGCGTCGACATACACAGTAAGCTTTTAGCATAAAAAGTAAAACATACAGTAGGCATTTAGTATTTAGAAGACGTTGGATAAAGTAATGAGATTTTGGGCTGCGCTGAAATCTAAGAGGAGGGGCCTGTGCCCCCCTTGCCCCTGCGGTAATCAGGCTCCGAAAATCTACATTAAATGAAGATTCCAAAAATGAGTAACACAAGTACAGCGGCGCGCGGTTTTGAACGAGTAACGTTTTCAAACGCTGTTTGTGCTTCGATAGCTCAGTATAGAAGGTTTGAAAGTTCGAAAAAAAAATTGATAAATAAATTTTTTTTGTGAGTTTTGATTTCTTATTTTGGAAATTTCTCTATTTTATATGTACTTTAATGAAGGGCTCTCACTTTTAAACTGTATATAGCTCTACTTTGTTCTTTATACTCATTACCGTTTTAGTATTATTGGGAGGATTGAGCTCGATTTGTAATCAGGCCAGTGCAATATGTTTTGTGCTCTTTCTATTGTCAAGATAAATAAATATAGCTATTGTTTCTATGAACATGAAAACGCCAAGTGAATGCTGAGGGAAGATGCATGTACTCTACGCTACTTCAGTGGGGCGAGCCACTTTTTTAAAACGGTACACAAATATACGTGCTAGTCATTTTTTAAAAAATCATTCTCAGTTCGAGCACAGTCGTTGTGGTACTCGCTAATACTATCCCTATTGTTGTCCCGTGTTTGTATGCACAGTATTTAAAACTTCAAAAAAAATAAAGAACATACATCTGGTACTTTAAAGCCACGGAGGGAACAATTGCCCCTCCCCTCATAGATAATATTAGTATTAAATAACGGCGGGATTCTACTACATTTTAAATACTTAAAATAAAAAGTATTTATTCATAAAAAAATCGGAGGCCTAAAATAGCGAACTTTTATTTCGCCTGTATGCAAGGAGTCGTATTTATTAGGCCAATTTCAGTTTAATTATGCTTTTTATATTTTCTTTGATTTCCTAAGTACAATAGAATCAATGCTTTGATTTTTATTTAAAATGCACAAATTATTTTTTTTCTTGCATTTTTTAGTGTTTTAAAACAAATTCTATTTTAAATAAAAGCTGTCGTGTGAAAAAAAAAACACACTATGTTCAATAACGAATTGCAAGAATTATTTGTTTTTTGAATTTATGTGAAAAGATGGGGAAAGGTAGGAACGCCCCGAACTAAAATTGTTGGCGAGACAAAAATTCTAAAATTGAACAAATAACTTGTCAAAAATAAAATTTGAATTTTTCCCAATAAAACGAACAAGCAGACATATCATGCACACATAACATGAGGGGGAACACTGAGCACCATTAAAAATGCTAAAAGAAAGCAAAAAGAAAAAAAAAAAGGTTGCAACATTGTCTGCAAATTTTTCGAATAAATAAATCAAAATTTTTGGAGTAAGGACATTTTAGGAATTCACAATGACCTCCCATCAGAGCGGGGGGGGTGGGGGGCGCAATTTTTCAAGTTCGCCACGGGCGCTGGGCCCTCTAGCTACGCTACTGATTGCCAAACCGTAGTAATATATCCCTTTTCTAAAGAAACATTTTTATTCATGCTCTCCGTAGAACTTATGTTGTCTTTTAGACCTTTAAATAGGCTGGTTCACTTATGCGTCTCTCTCACTTATGCGCCTTTTTCTGTTGGTCCCTTGTCCCGGCGCATAAGTGACAGTTCACTGTATTAATTCCTGCTAGGTCTTCTTAAGTACTCTGTATTTTATTGTTAGGTTAAATTATACATGGAATTTTAATTGAAAAAAAAAGGAAACATATCTTTGAAAAACATTATTTGAAAACTCCACAAAAACTTTTTTTTGTTTTGTTTTTGGCGTCAGTTCCCCCAATATACACTATTTTCATTTCCGAGCAATCACATTTGCTTATTGTTTTAACTTGACCGTAGTTGATGTCCCATTTCTGATTGCAATAGCAGTCACTTGCAAAAACGAGAAACCCAAAGCGTGCTGTCCTTTTGTAACTCGTGACTGTAAAAAATACAATTTTAATTTCAGACATCAAAATTGAAATGTGTGGGTATGTTTTTCAATTTATTTTTGAATTTATAGAGAGCTTCTTCCAAGCATAAATATAACGAGGTATATTTTCGTTTCACGATCTAGTTATTAAAATATAAAAGAAGCTTTGTTGAAAAATAATTATTTTTATTATATTTCTCTACTAATCAAAAATATAGTAACAACATTGTTCGTTGCTCAGATGTCAATGAAAATTGTTACATTTTTTATTGTTAAGCTTGATCTTTCATTTATTCAGAGTTTCTAGAATATGAAGGTTACGATTAATATTTCCGTTTTACAGCCTAGGGTTTAAAGTCTGACATATAGGCCTCGTAGAATATTGTAATAATTTTGGCTGCGTTTTTTTAATATTCTAAAACAAAAGCTAGACGTACGTTGCTTAGACATTAGTTAAAATGCTTATGTTTTGGTACTATTTAATTTTTTTCCGAATGTTTCTGTTTTACGATTCAGGTAATGAAATCTTAAAGACAATTTGTAATATTACAACACAAAATTGCATTACATTATTCATCGGTCATCAATTGGTCAAGTTCATACACAATTGAAGATTAAATGTTATAAAAAAAGTAATAAGCAACGAGACGAAGTTTTTAATTTTGTTTTTAACCCCTTCCCGGCTTATCCCGAGCTGGACTCGGGCAAGCGAAATGTTCCATTCTGGCTCATCCCGAGTGTAGCTCGGGCACGGTGAAAATTAACGCTGCACAACCAGTCTTTCAAGAATTATTTCACATGTCCCTTTTATGGTTTCGGATGCTTTTATTTACTATTGTTGCTACTAGATAACATAACTATACAGTGTTTTGAGCTGTAGATTTAAGATAAGAGTAGGCGCCGAATCCAAAGTATAATGATTTCTGCCATACAGAAAGCCAACTTTGCAGGTAAATACTCATTTATTTAAATAGATATTTTTACATTCATTTTTAGGAAATATTGCATGCGAATGATGCTATCATGTTTAAAAAGGTATGTATGTATGAAAATATGCATAAAAAAATTGACATTTTTTTATCCGTAATCCCGAAATAAAATGAGCCTGGAAGGGGTTAAAGAAGAGTCTCATGAAACGTTTGAAGTAATAATCTGAATTAGAGGATAAATGTTATTTGGATTTACATAAGTATGGATACCTTAACCCATACACGCTCCTTCAATTGTTTCATTGATAATTTCTTTCTCTTTAGTTTTTTTGGGGGTAATTTCTAAACTAGATAGCAACATAACTTGACACTGAACGTCACTATGGGCGTAGCCAATAAGAGCTCACAAGCAGTCAATGATCTCCTCTAATTCGCCAAGTAGGCTGTGACGTTTTATCTAGCTCGTTTTTCATAGGCTAACGTCACGCTGACGTCACGATGTTTTTGTCAATAAACGTTGCAGTGTAGTATAAACAATTGTGGTAAATATAAACATTGACAACAAATTATTACACGTTTCACTTTGACCCAAGAGCGATCTATCAACTTGAACGACATGGTGTTATTATGGGAATAAAAATTGTGCAAAAATAGCTGTGAATCTAAGTTACTTCTAACTTTAAAAATCATGAGTCCTACAGATAGTTGAAAGCAAACTACATAAAATTACTTTGGTGCATAAGAAAGGACTTCTTCAAAATTATTCTACAACAAAACACATAAGTTCTCCAGCCTAAGTAAGTCAAATCTGTATAATTATGTTGTCTCTTTATAAGACTCGAAGTTCTAAGCACATGATATGAACTCGAAAATTAAAATCCTTGGATCACTTTACTCTTGTATCAACTGGAATCGGTCTCCGCTACTGACTTTTCTCGAACTGAATAGGTTAGCTTTCTAGACTTTTTAAATATATAAACATTAGACTAAAAAACGAACAAACTTCGAGTTATATTTTTAAAGTTTGCTCGTATTTTAAGCCAAAACCTTAAAAAAAAAAAAATTTCTTGACATACGTTCTCCCTTATTTTTATCTCAGATCATTGTACCGAACACCGAAATAGTTGCAGTAATGATATACTTTCATTGATATAATCTAAAATTCCATCATTAACAAAAATAATGGAACCTACTGCTACAGAGAGCTCATTACAACCTAAATTGATTTCCAAGGAATGCCCCAAAACCCACTTTTCAATTAATTCAGGAGTACCCATTCCTTTCCGGAGGGCCGAAAAGAAAAACCTAACCTCCAAACATGGCCACAATAATTTCGGGAAAAGTCCCAAGTTTCCAACGCTCCTGAAGTGAAATCAATAGGGCTTGGCAATCGCAGGTAGTCGCGAAATATGGCCGCCAGAGGGAGCTGGTCGACCCGAAAACTCCCTACCTGTGAATCCGGCTGACTATCCGGCACTCGTTTGTGTCCCAGAGTCTTTCTGCCTTTCTGCAGGACGGCGAGGGAAAGTAGGGAAAAGTTGGTTTCGGATAAAACTTCAGATTTTCCGCGCCTGGTGAAAAGAGTTTCTGTTTCATAGTGTTCTCTCTCTCTCTCTTTCTCTCTTTTTGTGACATCTTGTTTTTTCTTTGCGGCTGGATTGTGTGAAAATTTTAAGGGATGCCATTCGATTTGATACGCTGGAAACTGAGTACTGTGTCGTCTTTTGGTGCGCGCGACAGGATGCTTGGGATTTTTTTTCTAGTGATTCACGCTTGGCCATTCGTCACGTGTGCAGCCAAATCATTCGGTGTCATAGAAAGAGGTATGTTCCAAACTGTTTTATTTTCTCGTAATGTTTTGGAAAGGAGACATATTGAAGTACTTCAAATGTATGTTTTTTTTTATTTATTTAACTCTGCGTTTTACTGAATTTATTTTAACCCTTTAACGGACATAAGCCGTTTTTCTCCAAAGTTCACATTTTGCATTATAATTAGAAAAATGAAGCTCATTTATGACCAAAACATGTATTTTTTAAAAATTTTGTTGTTGTGGCTTCTGTTTTTAAGAGGGGTGAGTGAAATTAACCACCGTCCATTACAAGCAATAACATTTTACTGATTTATTCAATAGAATAAATGTAAAATACAAATAATTTCACAAGTAAATGTGCATTCGTTGTAAAACTATTCGTCATTAGTTATTTCGAATCACACATTTTTTAGTTACGCGTGAAATAAGTGATAGAAAAATTAAATACAATGTAAATCACCTAAAATACTTTTAGTTTGTCTGATGGAAAAACATGAAACATGGAGCAGCTCACAATAGAACATTACATGTTGTACATAAAACTTTTGTGCGTTTTTAAGTTCTAGCATGGTAGTAAGATATTTACCACCGCCTTAAAAAGGGTTAATAGTATTCTCAATTTTGTGTACTGAATTAATTATTTTTCTCTGAAATACTGTATCTTTTTAAGTATGTTTAAATCAATTTAAGAACATTTATCCCGATGAAGGAAGTTGTGAGGTAACGTTTCCTTTCATTCTTCAAGATCAAAGACAAATGTAATTTATACAGTTTTTAATATTTTTTTTTCTTTAACAATACTATAAATGTAGAAAATAATTTTGTTTCTTATGCTTTGAAAGAGCGTTGTGTAAGAAATGAAGCACGCTGGCTTTAACTGCTGCAATAGTAAATTTCACTATTGAAACTAATTTAAAGTATCAATTATTAATTTTCAGTTTTTGTTATCTATTCATTTTACCTTTAATTACACTTAAACTGACTATGCATCTTGCGCAAAAATGTTAAAATGCATTATTTTACTTTTTAATGTAGTCAAAAACATCTTATCTAAAATATTAATGTTTTCGAGTACACTTTTGGTCATATTAATAATATTTGTAAATCGAAAAATATTTAGTTTCATTCACTATGTTACTCTTGGAGACTTAAGCTGGGGTTTTCAAAAAACTTTCAAGATAAATTAAGAGTTATAAAAGTAGACTATATTTATTTGATGATAGTGTAATATATACTAGTTTGTATATAGAAATTCCTTCTTTTTTTTATATTTTCATAGCGTGCATGTGAACAGAAACGAGTTCATAATTTTCCGAAAGCAAGATTTAATACAAGTATCCTTTTTTTCTTCTAAAGCTGTCATTTTATGGTCTATGTGATTAAAAAAAAAACTAATCTAAAAGTTTTTGCTTATTTATCAGGATAAATTGCAGCATGTTACTTAAAGAAACGATTCTTAAGCTGACTCATATATTTTACTTTAAGTCACATTTCTCATAAATTTGCTTTTGTAAGAGAGAAAAACAGCGAATTATTTAGTTAAACAAAGCATTTCATCACACTTACTCTGGCTTTAACATTTTCGAGAGCTTTTAAAAGATACATGAGATACCTCTTGTTTTCTGTTTCTATTAAATTTAAACCTCGTCATTGTGACTGTAAGGTCAAAACATGAGAAAGATTCAAGTGAGACATTTTAAAACACGCCTTTGTTGTTACATTTAAAATTTAATTAAGTATTCAACCTCGATTCATCCCTCTTTTTTATTCAAGGTTTTATAAGCCACATTTTGAAGATAAAAATTTCAGATGTTTAAATTTTTCAGCTCACATTTCCTCCCCTGATAGAGGTTTGCCATTTTTATTCCGTGTTTCGCAGACAGAAATAGCAAAAGGATGTTTTGTCCTTAAGTATTATAAATAATAGAGGTTGTTTCGATTCAATTTTGTAGTAATTGTGAGTTTATTTTATACAAGATAATAATGCTACGTTGTTACATTATGTTATTGTATGAAATATACTTTTGCAAAAAGTGCGGAAGATTTATATATTTTTAAAATTTTGATATTCAATTCTTTTTTTGCATGTGTTCCGAATTTCGAAGGGTTTTTTTTGAATACATAAATAAATAAAATAAAATAAAATAAATAAAAGATTTGTTTCAATACTATTTCGCATCGTGTGAGAAACATAAACAAGACTTTATTGAGACACAAGGGAACAGCACAGTAGTTGTGTTATGATGTATATTATATAATTCAACAAAAAAGACTATCAGCTACATTTAAATGTTTACATTTTTCATTATTTTTACCTGATACAATACCACTGTTGAAGTTTAAGATCCTAGTAGACGGAAACATTTCTTCGTGCTGGTCTAGATTTCTCAAGGAGCCAAATTTTCTAAAACTTAAAGAAAAAATGCGTTCTATGATACAAACTATACTTGAAATTTGAAAGCAAGACCTTTTGTCATTAAAAGTTCATTATTTTTTATTTATTCTGTGTACTTTGATTTCGTCCGGTGAAATAAATTTGATACTGTTTCAATGTCATGAAATTTTATTTTTCTTTTAGAAATCCTATATTTAAACGAATGTCTTACAAATTATTTTTAAAATCCGTTTACTTTTAACTGCATTAGAATACATATTTAATTGTCAAAATTTGGATGTATAAAACATTAACCACGTTTAATTAATAATGGTTAACCGATTATGTCTCAATATTTTATGTTTTTCCCTTCCTTTCGCATTAGTAATTACATGTGACCCACAACCAGTATTGTGAAATATTTATTTATATTTAGCTCTTATGCATCCAAAATGAAATAAAATGAAAAAAACACCGCTTAAACAATGGAGTTTTGAAAAATAGAGTTTTTGAAGCAAAAGAATTCGCAAGAAAAAAGAAAAAAAAAAAAGAAGAATGCGGATTTTTTGCGGTTGGAATTGTTTTTGTAACACTGAAATTGCAAGTAAAATGATTTTTTTACCTTCCTGATTCCGACACATATTAATTACAAAACACGAAACTAAGGGAAAAAATAAAAGTATTAGGTGGGCGCGTGGTAAAAATTTAAACACATATTTCAAAGGGAAAAAAAACCCACAACGTCACATTAAGAAGTAAAACATAATAGACGAAGCTTTTAAAATCGAAGAGAGGAATTTCAATCTCAGTGGTTTTTTGGGTATATCATTGTTTAACAGATAAAAGTAGATTATCATACCCTAATGTTTGTTGCGATGAATATTGACCAGGTTGGGCCAACAATAAAAAATAAAATCAGCACTACTTTCTTTTTTTTTTTCTTTTTTTTTTCTTTTTTTTTTCTTTTTCTTTTTTTTTCTTTTTGTCAAAATTTGAATAATGCTCCTTGATTGACGAAGAATAAAGAAATTTTAATGAAATTTGCTTTCAAAGGGATGATTTGGATCTTTTTCTCTTAAGAAATACTAGCTAGGTCCACACATAGCTTTTGCACCGTAGTATAGCAATAATAAGCGATAAAAGAGCGATAATAATGAGTGATAATACGCAAAGTTTACACAACTTGCGTACTTTTACTAAATGTTTTCTTTCATTTCATTTATATTATTTGGCAAAATGCTCTGCCTCGTTATTTACTTCAATATTATGTATTGGGTAATATTTTAATTGCTGTCAAAATGCCCGTTTTTTAAATACATCCATAACTTTTTCCACCTTACTGATACAATCTATGTAACAAAAAGAACAAGAAAAAAAAGTGTAACAAAAATATGCAACTTTCTAAGAGAAAGGGCAGCAAAGTCAAGGGGAATATGTCGAAAATAGATAGGAGAAGTCACCACATCATGGGTAGTAAAAAGTATCTTGACGTTTAATAAAAAATATGCGACAATTTGAAGAAAATGCCAAATGTTTTTAAACTATAGAATTTTTCCAAAGATTGACAACACATGTGAACAACGTTCAATTCTCTTAAATAAATTAAGACTTTCCATAAGTAAGCAAATAAGCTCAAAAACGCTGTATATACTTTTATATTTCTTAGAAGCTTAGCGGATACAGGTGAGTCTTCATATTTATGAGAAGTATATTCTGACGAAATGTACCCTTATTATTAAACTAATTTAGGGTTATTCCATAGAAATGTAAACCTCTGTCTGGTAAATTTATATTTTACAAAAACCTAATGTTAACCTATCATTTTGTTCATAAAACTTTCTAATATATAAAACTGGTAATCTCTACTAATAATAAAGCTGAAAGTTTGTCTCTCTTTCTTTCTGTCTATCTGTTACGCGCCTAGCGCCAAAACCGTTCGGTCGATTTTCATGCCACTTGGCACAAAATTAGTTTGTAGCATGTAGTTTTGCACCTCGAAGCGATTTTTCGAAAATTCCATTTCGTTCTTTTTCTATTCGAATTCTTAGCGGAAATTCGATAAAATAGGGAAGAAATATTTCACACACATTTTCAAGTCTTATGTCATTCGAAAGCTTGAAAATTTCTGCACAAAATGAAGTTTTTTCGAAGTTTCTACGATCATCAAGAGAGCTGTAACAATTGTTTTTAGAATCCCGAAATTCAAGGCTTACCTTCAGTAAAGCAAGCCAAACGATTCTAAAATGGTTGAGCTTTAGAATAAAATTTGTTTGAAAAGAGAGATAAAATTAATTATTTTATCAACGGAAATCAATTTTTCATGTTGTTACTATGGTTACGTGTTCATACTTATTTTTGTTTCTTTCTTTTTCCAGGGTTGCGAGCGTCAATCTTCGTAGGCTACGGCCAGACGTAGTATTTTTGATTCTACGGTAGTATTTTTTCGGCCCAAATAAGGAGCGTAGTATTTTTCTGGCAACCCTGTTTCCAATATACTAATGACTTAATTAAAAGATTTGGCGGATTTTTTTTTTTTTTTTCATTTTCATAGATTTCGCATTTTAGCAACATTAATTTTGGCAACGTTTGGAAACAGTAGTATTTTGTAATATTTTTTTTAGAGGAGGCGTAGTATTTTTTTGTTCCAATTCTCTGGCAACCCTGTCTTTTTCCCGGTGAAGATGCTTTGGGACCCTGCTTGGCGCGTTTTCAAAAAGTCAACTACGCAAAATAGCTAGGGTTACCACGCTTGGCGCGCCTATCGTTCATTTAGCGGGAAAAGGGTACCTAAAGCACAGATTAACGAAATATCGTATCAATTGCGATATTGCATCGTTTTTTTAAAGTGTTTCATTTCGGAAAATGTATTGTTTTGTTTTTTAAGCTAGGAAAGAAAACTTTCTTCTTCTTTTAAACTTTGGTAAGATTTCTGTTGGTTCCTGTTATCAACAAAATTGTTCTTATTTTCTCTTTTGACTTATTTTTGTCCATATCCCTTGGGGTTGCATTCGAATGTTCCAAGGGGGTGTTTTACCCCATTTATCGGGTAAATCAGTGTTTTCAATGCAAGGTGATATGAATTGGTTAACAAAAGTGATATGAATTGACGCGACCACTTGGCGATATATCGCCAAGCTTCTGATCGCCAAGTATTTGACGCCAATTGGCGAATTTTTTTTTTTTTTGATTTAGGTTCAATTTGGCGCTGTTGGCGATATTTTGCGAAAAATCCACTGAATGATGTTAAAATCGATGATATTTAGGAGATTAATCATTGTAAAACATTTTTTTGCATTGTTTCGTAGCAAACTAGGGATACAAATGTTTGAATTGTTATCTTGCTCACTCCAAGCACTATTTTAGCATTTAAGGCATCTACTAAGAAATTTACACGTAAAATTAAGTAGTGTGGGGTCCATATCAGATCTTTATATCACTTTGAAGGAATTATAGTTGAATAAAACTAAAATAGAGCATTTTTTCTGCTATATCAATTATTTTACAAATGAACTTTTAATTTTATACCACGGGCAAAGCCGTGCGGGTACCGCTAGTAGATTCAATAATTCTATCAAGGTTGTTTTTCGTAGTTCCACTCGTGAATTGTTGTAGAAAAAGCTTAATATTTACAAAAAATATAGGTCAGAGAAGTATTTTAAACTAAAAAAGTATGAGAAGTTAAAAAAAAGGTTATAATATTTATAAAATACACTTGAATAAGATTTAAATAATTTGAATACTTCATAGTTTATATTGGTGTTGCGTTAGTCACAACAATGCTCTATTTTCTATTTTAAAAATAAACCAATTTTTTTTTTTTTTTTACAAGTCAAAACGTTTAGTTTCTTACTTCTGTATCATAAATACTTAAAAGATGAAAAATATTCATTTTAGGCATCCCAATTAAAGTTAGAAAATTAGCTAACGTAGCAATCAATGCTACGTTAATTACAATGGAATGAGCCTTTAAGAGTATTTTTGTCATTTATAACCATTAGATAGAGGATAGTTTTGAATTATTTCTTTTAATCTCCAAAAACGTTCTTCTGGCTGACATGTGTTATCCAATTGTCCAAAAGTCCGCGCTGTGAGATGGCGTAGATACTTTAGAATACAAGAGATCCCTTATTATTTCAGGTAAAACTTTTTAGTTTTGGTTTGTAGTCGATACGTCTAACTCATGTTTTTCCTGTATGTAAACCATCTTTTTTAAGCACGAAGATGTAAAATTGGTACAAGAAATCTAAATCACCTTCGATTATAATATGTTTCCCGAAGAAAAAAGAGGAATTTTATTGACTGAAATAAACCGATTTTTTTAAACCACCAAATACATATTACGTTTCATTTTTACGTCCAATTCAAACTTTTCTAATCGCGGGTTTTATAAGAATTAAAATAAGTTATTTTCTTATGATGGACAGCTTATTACAATTAATTACCGTAGGTACTCATCATGGTTTGATAACTTATCGTCAAAGTCAGTGTAGTTATTTTTAGGAACATAATTGATATTTTAGAATACCCTCCTATATGAAGCTAATAATTTGTGACAGTAAAAGAGATCAGGCCAAGATACAGGTTAAATTGATACAAAGCTGTAATTATCACGAGCGCATGTGCTTAGAGCTAAGAATATTATAAAGAAGCGGCAAATTCAGGCTGATTCGACAGATGTACGCTTAAGAACATGTCTTTTTGTTGAAAAGTTCTTCTATAAATTGTTTTTGTGCGTGTGTGTGTGTGCGCGCGCGCACCAAAATAATTTTTCATAATTTACTTGCTACTGCCAAGCAGGACTTTTAAGCAGTTATATCATATCAACCAAGACAACACTGTATTCCTTGACATGGGGGCATAACTCTGTAGGTCAGAGCCAGAACGATGTAAGTACAAAAATGGCGATTTTCACTTTTTTGCTACATTGTATGTTAAATCTTATTCCGCTTCGACCCATAAGAACATTTTTTATTCTAGAAAAAAAAATTTCACAATTATTCAGCAGAGTTAAAAGAGCGCGAGTCCTATTCGTTGCATGTATCCGACAATCATTTTCGTCCTCTACTGAAAAGTGACCTGAGTTTGCGTATATTTGTAGGTGTTTTTTATAAGTTTTTGAGTTGATGAAGATTCATTGATTGGGTCAAATCGATACATCGTGTTGGGTCCAGTTGATAATTGTAATGATCTAACTCCCACATTTTTTTAAGTATTTTTCTTTTCCCAAAAATACTTAGAATCGATCAAAACAATTTGAAGGAAGGAAATTCCTGCTGAAAAAATGAGAGCGTATTTTGAAAAAGATATCCATACTAAGGTTTGTATTAGCTGTAAATGAGAGTTGGCATCTATCTAACTTGTATTAACACTTCAAACATTCTATTAAAATAACTCTTACCGCCTTATTCACCGTTGACCAAGCGTAATTAAACCGGCCCTTAACCCGGAGTTACCGACTACTTCGTATTCACTATTAACTTTAACTACGCGCTGAAAGGTTTTCGAAACCACGCTTGGTTGGGAAACTTAACCAAGCTCTAGGAGCAAGGTTAAATGCGTGGTTTGTTCTCTGAGCATGCGCAATACATGTAAACATTAATAACATAAGTCAAAGCAATAGTGGTAATATTAGCTCTACGATTGCGGCGATTTCCACGTTTTCACCCACGATTCCAAGAAACTTTTATTATATATTTTTAATTTTTTTATGACAAATATTTCGTTAGTAATGGACTGTGAGCTGTGTTAACTAATTTTCAATAGCAAGAGAGCACTACTTTCAACGCAAACCTTAGTTAACTCCAAATGTAAACAAATGACGTAGTAAATCATGTTACTTTTTTAACCAATAGGATGCTTGGTTTGCTCGCTCAGTTGAGTTACCTCGAAGTTGGGTAACTCCGGCGTTAATTTTGCCGGTGAATACCGAATTTTTAACCACGTGGTAACAATCTCAACATCGAGTTATTGAACCTCGTGGTTTCGGCCACGGGGCTTGGTTAACGGTGAATTAGGGGTTAAGAACTTCGTTACGTTGCTTATTACGTTAGCATAGTCGTTTATTACTTTTTGTGTCATTTTGCCCCTCATTGGGTCAAGTTGGTGCAGTTCGAAAAAAAAAACCGTTGAGCTGATTTTAACATTTAAAAATAATAAGACAAAAATCAATAAATATTTAGAATAATTAATAGATGAGTAAAAACTGATATTATTGCACGAAATGTTTGCTTGTTGCGTAACATTAGTAACAAAAAAAGAAATCAAAACTTACAAAGTGAAGCTAAACCCGATCTCTCCTAATAATTTTTAGTGCAAAAGCACATCGCATAAATATTGTCTGTCTTTTTCTTCTTTATACAACAAAACGCCCAGTAATACTGACACGTTTTTTCACGAACTAAATGAAACCATTATCAAATATTTATCCCCCAGAATAACTTAATTGTCTTTTAAAGACTTAATACATTTACAAAAAAAAAATCCCAAGTCTGCTGTCCGATGCATAGACGGCTCAATCGAACATCAACTGTTTCGTGCAGCGGAACTAAATTTTATATGACCAATAATAGATATTCGAGGACGGAAATGAGTGAAGTTGAGACTTCAGGAAAAGAAGGCTGAAACGGTTGGTGTGATATATTATGGTATGATGCAAAAACTGTTTTTCTGTTCAGCTGTCATGGTGACTGGAAACTAATATTCTTCAGCTGGCTATTGTTTCCAATGTAGTACGAGAAAGAAAAATATTTTTCTGCTTACTAACAAAATATTTTACCTTTCTGATTCGAATTAGAAGTAAAACAAAATATTTTGCTTTTGAAAATTTGATCAAGTTGTACGATTTGAAAAAAATATATTGAGCTTTTCTTAATCTTTAAAAAGTAACAATAAAAAATCAAGAAACGTTTTGAAATAATCATTTGATGAGAAAAAAAAGTTTTGCATGAAATTTTTGTTTGTAAAGCAAAATTAGTAACACACAAAAAAAAATTAAACATAAAAAGTTAAACAACTAAGTCCAATCCCCCTTAATATTTGTATTGCATAGTGCACATCATCCAAATATTGTCTCTATGCGTCTTCTTTATACAACAAACGTCGATCAACGCTGACACGTTTCGCGAACTAAATGAAACCATTATCAAATATTTATCCCCAGAATAACTTAATTGTCTTTTAAAGACTTAATACATTTACAAAAAAAAAATCCCAAGTCTGCTGTCCGATGCATAGCCGGTTCAATCGAACATCAACTGTTTCGTGTAACGGAACTAAATTTTATATGAGCAATAATAGATATTCGAGGACGGAAATTAGTGAAGTTGAGACTTTAGGAAAAGAAGGCTGAAACGGTTGTTGTGATATATTATGGTATGATGCAAAAACTGTTTTTCTATTCAGCTGTCATGGTGACTGGAAACTAATATTCTTCAGCTGGCTATTGTTTCCAATGTAGAAAATGGTAGTACAGGAAAGAAAAATACCTTTCTGCTTACTCCTCTAGTATTTTCCCTTTCTTGTTCAATTTTGGAGCTATAAGTAAATTTTCGTAGCAATGTTTCCACCCATTTTTTATTCGACTTGGCAGTTTTTGATTTATCTAAACAAATATCCAGCGGCCGTTTTTTCTCTCTCTTTCAGTTACGCGAAAAAAGACATGAAACATATTCTCCAGGAATTGGAAAATTTTATGTTCAATAAAATGTTTGTTTACTTTAGACTGAAAAGTGATATGGTTTACACAGTTTTAAGCTCCTTC